>JADLZL010002358.1:0-35165 GCA_015844335.1 Chrysopogon serrulatus | reverse complement strand
AGTTACTCCATGCGTTATCGATTCGTCAAATACCAGTTTATTTAACAGCCGGCTTTGATTAGCGCTGGTAATCACTAAACGGATCACGCAAGAGTAGAGCACACAGTCAGGCATATATCCCTATTGATCCATTTATATTACGTCTTTAAAATGACACTTCTTTGATATTTCTGTTAGGTGCCTGTGTTTTTCAATTTGTTGTTCAAGCAACATATAATTTTGTAAATATGAAAAACATAAATATTACGTGTAAGTTGTTCTACTAGTTAGTTGTCTAGATTTTTTTAGAATGCTCAGGCGAATTCAGGTTAAAGGCCTCAAAAGTATTTGAAAGTTAGGAATTTATCACAACCTAGATGCTCTGGCGGTCTGGCCGAATTCAGGTTAAAAGACCTCAAAAAATACTTGGAAGAGGTCCAGTCGCAAGGCCCGTGCTCGGTTGCTCATGGCCCAACACGGCCACCTGGTACCTTCGCCCGCGAGTGCTGACCGACCCAATTGCTATGTTTCTCTGTCACAACTACTGCACAATAACATAGCCTCGCCGTATCATCAAGCGGGCGCTAAAGTTTACCCACCAAGCCCACTGGACGAAAGTGGCATATGAGCTTGTGCCCAGCACAGCCTGCAAAAATGATTAGAGATTGTTCGCGGCCCAACCCGCTTGCATCCTTGCTCACAGTCCTCTTTTTCTTCCTCCAACTAGGATCAAGTTGCGTCCAGCCATCCGAGGGGGCCGAATTTGAGAGGGAATTGTTGGAGACTGAAGGGAGAGATGGAAATGGAAGGTTACCGGGTGAGAGAGAGAGAGAGAGAGAGAGAGAGAGAGAGAGAGAGAGAGAGTGGTTGCATGAGTGAGAAAGTGAGAAAGATAAGAACGACACGGCGGCACTGCCCGGGTGTGACGGCTGAACTTGGTCAAATTTTATGACTTTTTTTTTGCTATATATATAAGCTCTATTTTATGGCGACAATTTGAGGACGCAGCCAGGCAGTGGTAACATCACTCCCGGGGTTTTAAATCAACGGAATGAATTAACAATACGAGTTAGCTAGCTTAAAAACCTACTAGTAGTGATGTGCTATCTCTTTCTTTTTTTCCTTCATAACTGGCAGTGATAAAAAGACGATGCTAGGCAGTTGGGCACTGAATAAACCTATAAGATGCAAATCGTCCAGGCGACTGCGTAATAAGTTGTACGCTCTGTTGTACATTTGTGCACATTTGCAAGACGATAGGCAGGCTGTTTCCAGGATGCGTCCAACAATGATACTAAGTTTGATCTCAAGATGTATTAAAACGAATGACGCGATTGTGAATAGATCTTTGAGCTACAAATCGTGCTTATTTGCACTTACAATTTCATAAATAAGGTATGCGCCAGCTTTTGAGAAAGAAAGTGGAGAGTGTTAATACAAAGGTCTTATTTATGGAATTTGCTAGAGTCAAAGTTTTGCTAGCGCTGTTGTTCACGCCAACACTCTATATCTATTCCATATTTTGTTTGTAGTTTTAGTTTTGCTCCAAATTGATATCTCATTTGGGTGCAAAGTATTTTTTTCAAAGAATTCTTTAGTTTTGATGGCCATAATTATTCATCAAAACTATATATAGTCATTTGGAGTTTTTAAAATTCCATGTACGCAATCTTGTATCTCTTGACCAATTAATATACCACAGTTTATACTCTCTCTATACTCATAAAACTTGATGTTTTGGACAAAGTTGGAGTCAAACATTAAAAATATAAATTATCAATATCTTTTAAAAATATTTAGTTTGAAAAGGTGAAACTTATATGTATAGATTTACCTTGAAACCCACTTTTATAAAAGTAATTTTATTTTTTAGTTTTTTATATATTTTAATAAAAAAATATTAAATAAAGTTAAATTTTAGAGAGCGTGTATTTATCCAAAATGTTAAGTTTTATCTATACCTAATATTTAATAGATAAAATTTCTGCCATAATGTTCGTCTGGCCCATTCCAATCTAGCTCAACCTGCCTTACCACTCACCTGGCTTTTGATCCATTCACGGCCCAATAAAATATTTAGGGTTTCATTTCAGCCCAATCAAGCCCACGCCCCGCCCCGAGGACCAGCGCTTCGGCTATGACCCGCTCGACGCCTTCTACCAGGGCACCGAGGCGGCGAGGCGTCGACGAAGCTCATCCCCGAGTTCCGCGGCAACCAGCTGCTCCAGGGCGATGTCACCGCCGCCGAGTTCAGGCAGGAGCAGTCGGCCGGGAACTTTGCCGTCAACATGGATCTCAACGCCAAGCTCAGGTTCAAGGTCTGGGCGTTCAAGGTCCACGATCCCAAGGCCAAGATCACCTGCAAGCTCTCCGTCCCCTCACCTGGTGCCGCCAACGCATCACCGTTCCAGCCCACGGATTGCAAAGTCTGGTTCTGATTTTGGTTTCGATCTGTTCAAGCGGAGGAATCAGATCAGCTCAACTGCGCCGCAAAATCCACTAGCGCAACCGAGGAAGCGAGCACTCCAGGGGGGACCAGGATGGCGGCGGCCGTGGCATCGCTGTACAGGCGGGTCCTCCCGTCGCCACCGGCGGTGGACTTCGCTTCGCCGGAGGGCAAGTGCCTGTTCGCGGAGGCCCTGGTGGCGGGCATCATGAAGGGCTTCTCCCCCTGGTTTCCGTCTTCCAGACGCAATCCGAGCCGGCCTTCTGTGGCCTCGCCTCCCTCGCCGTCGTCCTCAACGCGCTTGCCATCGACCCGGGCCGCCGTTGGAAGGGGCCCTGGCTCTAGTTTGACGAGTCCATGCTTGACTGCTGCGAGCCCCTCGACAAGGTCAAGACCCAGGGCATCACCTTCAGCAAGGTCGCCTGCCTCGCGCACTGCTCCGGCGCCGACGTCCAATCCTTCCGCGCCAACCGGGTTACCATCGACGACCTACGGCGGCATCTAATCTGATGCGTCTCCTCTCAGGACTGCCATCTTATCGCCTCCTACCACAGGAAGGCTTTCAAACAGGTTACGGTTAAATTTCCCACCTGGCGAATTCCCTTAGTCATGCTCTCCTGATTTACTTGTACGACAGTACTATACTACCCCCAATTAATCTCTCAGTCGATTTTGATTTTGATTGTTCCGCTGTACATTGCCGGCTACTTTGCTTGCGTTATTAGATTCTGCCTATTAGATCTTCCCGTATGCACATACTATTATGATTCATCAGGATTGTTTTGCATTTTCATTCACACGACTACTTGCTGTTAGTATACACTATTAACTGCTTCATCTTGCAATTGCTTTTCACTTTCTTTATTCTACTAGATATTGTGTTTTATGCCTTGGGAAAACTATTTGTTGTAATCTACTGTTATCTAGCTATTTTTAAGGACATCACATCTTAAGGTGTTGTGAAAGACCAGGGGCGTTGTCCTCATTCTCACTTGCGCAGGGGCTGGGCTGCCACTAATTATACTAAGTTGTGCGTTAATGCAGATGACTCCTGGTGTGTATGCTTGTTCAATCTTGCTCGACAAGAAGGCCTGAGTGGCGACAACTCGGGCGGCGGAATTGGCCTGCTATCGTGGAAGTTCAGGGTCGACGCCGCCAGCGTGCTTGACGTCGTTAATCTAAGTAAGTGTAATCGCCATCATCCTTTTGTTTTAGTTCACAAACTAAAAGGTTTTCTGTTATAGTTCAGAACATTCAATCAGTCTTGTCCTGTTCAACTGATCTCTTTTCCTTATCTGGAATCTACATATACATCATCAGATCAATGAAAAAGGGTGAAACTCATCATGTAAAGTTTCAGGTCCCTGCTCGTCAAGCTTTCAATTCTAAGTTTGTTGTTACCTTGCAGTCTAACTATACAGATAAGTTCTAGCTGCCGGAAGTTTAGTGAACAGAATTCTAGGTGAGGGCTCTTCTTGTGGAAAATTCATCAAATTAACTGCAGTTAAGTGAACACGATTAAGGTATGCTTGTGTGCTCAGTAGATGTTTGTGGGGGATTTGTTTGTAATTGGGAGGAGAAATCTTCTGGTGCTACTCACTCATAATTTTAAAAATTTATTCTTCACCATTAAGAAATCAATCGGCACTCCATTTGTTCATCTGTATTGTGGTGATTATTTTCCTTTCGAGACACCATTTGAGATAGTACCATTTAATGGTGCAGGTGGTGACATTTTCTGAAAATAGATAGAGGTTGATCTGTATGTGGTTTATATTTCATCTTAGGATGGGATTTTATGTTCTGATTGTCACATGTTTTCACACTGTCATATTCACTTAGCTATGCTTCACACGTTTTAATCCATGGTGCGTGCTGCTGCTGCTGCTGCTGTATGATTTTTGTGGGCCATTGAAATTGCCTTTGATTATTATCATTGATTTCTATCAATTGGATACAGGACTTGGGATAGACATGTTCAGCCTAGGTCCAAATCTCTGAGATTTTGCTCTATGCTTGTTTCTTCTTTTTCATTGCCCAATCTGATCCATTTGGTTAATTATGGAAAGATACATACTGAATGGCTAGATATGTCATTGCATGATCTGATACATATTGGGGGGATTGCACTGATGGGCAGAGTGTACCGTGACACCATATTGTGGCAATATGGTTTTGTGTCCTGTCAGGGTTGTTCGGGGAGTCTAGGGAGCCATGTGTGTGGTTACTACCTACTTATCGAGACCGCACTAGGTGTGGATGATAAGTTTACTTGGACCTACTGCTGATTGTTGGGGTGATTTGCAGGTGGCTGCACATGCCGTTGTTTGCTACAGTGTCTCCAGAAAAGGTTTCAGGTTTCGGCCTGCAGAAGTGTTATTGTAAGGACTCGCTTGTGGTTTTTTTGTCATCAAAATCCATGCTTATGTTCTCTTCGTGAATCAAGAAACGATTACCATGGAAATAGAACCATATGACTGTTCATAGGCAACATAAATGATGCCTTTTCTCTTTTTCCCTGTAACAATAGCCATTTGTGGAGAGAGTATTTAAATGCCCAAAGCATGGATTTTACAGCCCACTTAAAGCCCAAGAACTTATTTCACCAAGCTATCCTATGTTTTGAACTGTATTTCAGGAATTCAGGATCAAGTTATTTTGGCTTTACCAAAAAGGAGCAATCTAACATGACAATTTATAAGTCGAAACGACTTATATGCCCCTCTGTCGAGTTTTGTTCACTTATGTATCCTTTTCACTGCATAGTGATTTATTGATTGTCAACTGGTTTATATGTCAATTTGCAATTATTATGTCAAGAGATGTATGTTTTTGAAGTTGACCAAAATGGTGACTGTTGGTGCATATATTATGTCAATCTGCAGTCGTGGAGCACGGATGTCCGGCAGGACGCAATTTTGCTGATATATTACCAGTGCTTAACATAATAACAAATGGCTTCCGTCTCTTGCCGCGGATAATGCAGCTGTTTTGGTTCTTTGAGGCTAGGTTGCAGATGGCTGATGACGATGGTGGCCGGCGAAAAGGTATAAGTAGAAATGAAACTTGATACTATTGCAGATGTTTATTCATTATAAGTGGTGCCTTTGTTCTTTTAAAAAAAGAAGTGGCTTTTCATTCGGCTAGGATGATGGTGAATTGCATGATGCTAAATCCGACAAGACATTTGATTCATTATATTTGTTGTCTTTGTTGCTGTAAAAGCGAAAGGATGATCATTATATTAAGAATAGAACTGCACTTTCATTTTTTTTTCTTCCTGGAGTACTGATGGATAGTCTACCTGTGTAACCGGTGCATTTTCATGGGTTGTTGTTTTAGTGATCTTTTATGTTGGTTATATAATAGAGTTTGTTAACCTATAAGGCCGCACTTTGCAATCTAAACTTTATTTTTTTTTATTAAATGCCACTTTAATGTTGATATTTAATTGCACAATATTGTTCTCTCATCATGCAACCCGTGTGTTTAGTATAAAAATTTAGTTGTTCCATAGCAACGCACGGGCACGCTACCTAGTAGGTATAAAGAGAGTACATCGCACCTTACAAAAATTACATTACTGAAAAATATGTAAAAGGCAAAAAAAAAAAAACATGACATTAATTTCCATCTGCTACGCCACATCGAGACACTGTTCCATGAAATTACAGGCTTAACGTACAATTGAAATGAATGTACCATGGAGAAGTGGAGGTCCGGTGTGATCCTGCTTAAATACCCTGACCTTATTCTCAACTGCCACAATTTAACGCGCTACCGCGTACCTTAAATTAACAAGCTAGACTATACTTGCTGACCCTGTTGGTTAATCTTATTAGCCGGTTTTATTATCTGTTTAAATATTATTTTTTTCTCATAAATCAGTCGGCTTGTCTTATCAGGTGGCTTGTATAACTAGCTGAACAGTCCGATTATAGGCAGTAGAATAGCGACACGATTGTTCCAGGGCCATCGAATTTCTAACATTTCAAAAAAAAAACAATACCATGTTTTTACTTAATACTCGCTGCATTTGAAATTGCGAAACCATTTTTATCTCCTTTTTTTTTTTTGTAAATAAACAAAACTGACGCTAGCTGGAGTTGTGGCCCGTGGGATGGATGATATATTTTTTTCTCGAAAACGCAAAAGACTTGCGCTTCATTATATTAAGGAGAGAGTTTTAAACAATTACAAGAGTTGGAGGGTCGTGACGGTGGATAAAGATAAACGTTGGGGCGCAGCCCTGCAACCGGAAACGAACCCCCCCTGCGCACCGCATGGAGACTACTCGCGTAATAAACAACTAAGTTTTCGCGCGCCGGCTTCGACCCACTCGTCGGCTGTACGCTTGATGGTCTGGAGCAGCCCTTGCACCGTGGTTTCGGCGCTCCGGAAGCATCTGGCATTTCGTTCCTTCCATATTTCCCAGGTGACGATGGCGAAGAGGGAATCCGCGCCTCTCCTCTTGTCCCCGTGCCAGCGCTGTCTCCATCGATCCCACCAGTCCATCATCGACCCCCCTCCAACCTGTGCCGCATTCGCTCCTAGGACCGTGAGAATGTTCCACCATACTTGTCGTGAAAAAGGGCACAAGGTGAGGATATGGTCCATGGTTTCGGGTTCCTGGTCACATAAGTAGCAGTTGGCGTCAGCATCAAGTCCGTGGCGGCGTCTTCTATCTGCAGTCCAGTGTCTCCTCCGGATCGCCAGCCATAGGAAGATCTTAACCCGTAGTGGTGCCCAGGTCTCCCAAATCCTCGAACAGCCGTGTATGGGCTGTGAGGTAACGTGGAGCGCTCGGTAGGCTGATTTGGAGGAGTAAACTCCGTCGCTGGCCCATCTCCAGACGAGACGGTCTTCGGCGTCAGTGAGTTGTACTTGGGAGACCAGGTCCCAAACGTGTAGGTATTCCCCGCATAGCCGGGTACAGTAATTCCTCCTCCAATCTGGGCGCACCCAAGCTCGTTGGGTAGAGCCTCTGCGACCATCGCCGATGTGAGGTTCCGGTTGCTTTGACGAACATGATGAGTGAAGGCGCGATGTCTTTAATTGCCTGCCCGTTCACCCATCGTCCCGTCCGTAACGCCGTCGATCTCCCATTGCCGATTACCGTAATGCCGATATGTCAAAAACGCGTCGGACCTCCCCGGACGCAGCTAGTGGGAGCCCAGCCCCACCCCTCGATTCATCTGTATTGTCTTAGCCAAAGCCATCTGCATTGTAGCGCAATGCCTGTCAGGTGCAGGTCGGGGATGCCCAGTCCCCCAATGTCCGTTGGCCGACAAACGGCTGGCCAGGCTACCATGCACTTCCCTCTAACTGACCCCTCTGCTCCAGTCCAAAGAAATCTATGGCAAATGGCATCAATTTCTTCACGGGCCCAAGTCGGTAGGCCGTCCGCGATGGTGGCATAAATCGGAATTGCCGCGAGCACGGACTTGATCCAGATGAGTCTGCCGCTTCTTGCCATGAGTGGGCCGTGGCACGGAGGAAGTCGCCTGGCTACCGACTCGACGGTGGTCTGGATCCTGTTCTTAGGCACTTTTCGGGAACTCAAAGGAATGCCTAGGTAGATTATTGGGAATTCCGAACTTTGACAGCCTAGGATGTCCCTCAAGGCCGGCATGGACTCGTCCGCCCCGAAGATTGGCGTGATGGAGCACTTGGCGAGGTTTGTCTGCAATCCCGATGCGTTGGCGAAGACCCGTAGCAGCTCCTTGATGGTTCGTGCTTCCTGAACGTCCGGGTTCATAAATAAGATGACATCGTCCGCATACAAGCTGCAGTGGTGGCTAACAGCTGCTGCCCCGGTGGGTTGCAATATTCCCCGATCAGCCGCTGTTGCGAACAACCGTGCGAGGAACTCCATTGCTATGATAAAGAGCATGGGGGAGAGGGAGTCGCCCTGGCGCACCCCTCTTGCGTGCTGGATCTTTTTTCCGGGGTTGCCATTTAGTAGGATGTGTGACGTAGCCGTCCCAAGCATATTGGCTATCCATCGCCGCCATCTGTCGCCGAATCCGAAGGCTTGCAGTATGTTCAATAGGAAAGGCCAAGCCACCGTGTCAAAAGCCTTGGAGATGTCAAGCTTGAGCAGCGCCTTCGGAATCTTGCTTTTCCGGAATAAAACGGCCGCCCTTTGCACGTACTTAAAATTATCGTGGATGGTTCGCCTTTTGATGAAGGCGTTCTGGTTCGCCGATATGATTTCTGGGAGCCGTGGGGCTAGTCGCGATGCCAGAAGTTTGGAGGCCAACTTCCCGAAGCTATGTATCATCGATATCGGACGGTAGTCACTCGGCGCGATGGCGTCCGGTTTCTTAGGTAGCAACACTATGAAGGCGTTATTTAGATTGCGAAGCATTCTGCCGTCACCGAAGAATAGTGCGTTGATGGCGAGGAGGAGGTCCTCTTTGATCGTGGCCCATGCCGCCTTGTAGAATGCCCCAGTGAAGCCGTCCGGCCCAGGAGCCCTGTCTGACGGCATGTCGCTGATGGCAGCCAGTATCTCATCCTCGTGAAACGGCAGCTCCAGATCAGCAAGGTCATGAGGCTGGATCCCCAAGGCACTGAAATTAACAGTGAACGCCTGTGGTCCTGGGGACCCAAACACCCCACGAAAATGGTTAAATAACACCTCCTCCATCTCCTCCCGGGATGTGCAAACATTTCCTGTACTGTCTCTCAGGCGCCGGATGCAGTTTCTACGCTTCCGTCCCCTGGCCAAAAGGTGGAAGTATTTTGTGTTTGCATCCCCCTCACTAAGGAACCGGATCCTCGACCTCTGACGCGCGATGGTGCGCTCCAGGGAGGATAGTCCTAGACATTTGGCTTTAAGTTCCTTTCGCAGCTCGAACTCCCCGTCTGAGAGATCTCGTGTTTCCGAAGCATGGTCGAGCTTACGGATAAGTTCGCGAGCCATTAGGAGCTGTTCCTTGACATTCCCAATTCGGTTGGCTGCCCACCGTTGGAGCTCCTTCTTGAGGTTACGCAGCAAGGCATCAAAGCGGCATAACGGGTCAGCGATGGTCGGGTCACACGTCCAACCCCGTGTCACAGCCTCCTGAAACCCCTGGGTTTTAGGCCAAAAGGTCTCGAAGTGGAAGCGGGGCTTGGAGTGAATCGACATGTTGGTTTGCAAGAGGAGCGGTGAGTGATCCGACACATCGGAAGACAACGCCTGCAAGTGGCGATCAGGAACATCTCCTCCCAACTCATGGAGACTAGAGCACGATCCAAATTCACCCGGTGTGGGCGATCGGGCGCTCGTTGCTCCACGTGTATCGTCTGCCGTGCAAATGTACATCGAGCAGCTCAAGCTCCTCCACCGCGCGTCTAAAACGTGATAGGTTGCGCCGGTTGATGTTGTCGTTGTTCTTGTCGGCGTCATCTAGGATTAGATTGAAATCGCCGATCACCGCCCAAGGGCCGGGGCACGCGTCTCTGACCGCCGTTAGCTCTTCCAAGAAACGGTTGTGAGCCACCATGGTTCACTATTGGAGGCGCAGATTTTGACCGTGACGGAGAAGCAACCGATGTGTACATCCGTGAGCTTGATGTCAGGCGATCTCGCAGCGACGAGAATGCCCCCACGAGTGCTGGCTGCCGGCAACAGCGCATATTCAACAAAATTCATTCCCAACATCGACAAAACAAGCATTAGTGGCGCATGGTCCAGTTTTGTTTCCACAATACAGACAATATGCGGTCTCTCGTCCTGCACAAACGTGCGAACCGAGTCACGGCGAGCCCGAGAGTTCAGCCCACGCGCGTTCCAGCATAGAATGGTCAGATTATTCATTTAAGTTACAACAGGTGGTGCTCGAACACTCAGACACGTCCCGCACGTGTCCGGGCGGAGCGCCGCGGCCTCTCATCTCCGGGGAAGAGCTCCCTCATGGCTTCCATGTGTGAGTCGCTGAGCTTGCCGGTGAAGATGTCATCGTAGTCCTGTCTAGCGGAAGTCGAAGGCGTGTGTCTGCCGTTTGTGAAGCCAAGACGCTGCATCACAAGCACTTCCCCCCGCTTGGCCACCGGCACCTTGGAGAGAGGGTTTGCAGCAATGCGTTTGCTGCGCAAAGGCAGCTTCGCCGAGGAGGAGTCGTGTACTCGATTCTTGAGAATCGGTGGTGTCGCCTTCTTAATAATGTTCTCGGTGAACCGCTTGAGTCTGTTGGTGAAGGATCCGGCACGTGTTCCCTCGGCGGACCCTGGTGCAGCTGACCCGTTTCCCGCGCCAATGTCCCTGGCCAGGGGCGTGGACGACTCCGACGCCGAAGCGGTGTGGCTGGGCGACCCTGGGCGCTGCAGGCATGAACCGGGGTTAGTCGGCGTGCAGCATGCCTGAACCTGTACATCTTCCGGTCCCGTCAGCCCACCGTGCGGCCCCTTGGTCCCGGTTTGAGCGGATCCAGTCACAGGGAAAACGGGCAGAGGCCGGGGCGGTGTGTGTGCCTCTGCAGTGGGGTCCAGCGGCCCCATGTCCTCAGGTCGGGCGTTGGCTAGGTGTTCTGGGCCAGCTGGGGGCGTTACCGTCTCTCCCAGGGTCACCGGAGCAGCCTCCCGTGCGGTCGAGAGGACCGGGCCCAGGGTGCTCGACGGCCAGCGCCTGGCCAGTGCCACCAACTCCACCAGGGCCACCCGGGAGCAGCCCCGCATGGTCGAGGGTCCCAGCTGGGTGCTCAACGGCGCCGCCCGGCCCTGGCTCTTCCATCGGTGTCAGCCGTGCCGTGCCACGTGTGGGTCTTGGGGTCGAAGGGCTGCGCGACGGCGATGCTTGTCCACCGAACTCCATGAGTGCTACCGGAACAGCCTCGGGGGGGTCCCCCCTGGCGCTCAACGGTGGCCTCTCTGAAGTCCGCGCTGGGCGAGGCGAGTACGCCCCCAGAGCCTCCGTCCGCGTGACCACCTGGTCCGGCGGGGCGCTCGACGGGGGAGGTGCAGCCGTCACTCCGATGCCGAGCATCTGGTCCGGCTGTGAGCTGGGCGTCGGTGAAGACTCCCCAGCCGCTAAGCCGGTGGATTGTGGCAGTGGCGCTGTCTGGGCGTCTTGAGTTGGCGTCCCTGGAGTCTCCGAGTGTGCTGGAAGCACCTTTGGACGCCAGACTTGCCGCCGTGGTAGGGTATCCGCCCGGCGCCGTGCCTTCCCACCACGGCGCCTGCGCCTGCGCGTGCTTCGCCTCCGGTCATGGCTGTGGTGGCGATGGTGTGCAGTCCGCATCCCCACAGCACGGGCAGCAGCGACCTGCCGGG
Source organism: Chrysopogon serrulatus (assembly GCA_015844335.1). Taxonomy (NCBI): domain Eukaryota; kingdom Viridiplantae; phylum Streptophyta; class Magnoliopsida; order Poales; family Poaceae; genus Chrysopogon; species Chrysopogon serrulatus. Next base: position 23,482 of record JADLZL010002358.1, on the reverse strand, counting down.
AAGAATCAGGAGGCCCTCCTGCCGCAGTCTTGTGGCCGGTGGCCTGGGCTGATGTCCGAGCAGCAGTGATCTGCCGGGATGAAACGGGAGGCCCTCCTGCCGCAGACACCTGGCCGGTGGCAAGGACTGGTGTGGTATGCCGAGGATTGGCCGAACCACCATCAGCCGGAGCCTCCCTCCCTTGGCGCTGCAGGCTAGCAGTGGCAGCTGCCTTGTACGACCGGGACTGCCCAGCAGGGGCATCATCCCCGTCAGGCACGCCCCGCGTACACGTGAAGCTGTGCATCCTGGGGCCGATGTCGCCGCCGGGTTGCATACCGCCCAGACCATCTCGCTGTCCGCGGTCATGCCCTCCTTCCCCATGGTCAGGTGGTGCAGGTCCCCTCGGAGAGGCGGGCGGTGGGGGAGGGTTGAAGTCTGCCACCGATTTGATGTGAATGAGGACTTCATAGGCGAGAACACGCTTCTCGCGAAGATAAGCCTGCGGCGTCTGCTGCCCTGCGAAGAGGTGACACGGCGGCTCGTTCTCCGCCACCCCCAACCAGCAGATGAGAGGTATATAGGAGGGATGGGCAGTCCAAGCTGTTACCTTGAAGGTGGACAGGTCTGCACCATTCGCCGTTTCCCCCTCTACCTCTTGAATCCAGCACGACGGTGTAAGGATTTTGGCTGCTGTATCTTCTCGCCAGGCGTGCGGTGGGATTCCCTCCAATACAATATTGACCCGATACCGCAGTGGCGACCCCTCGGCGTGCCGAAAGCGGGACCAAGGACGAAGCACGAGCGCTGTTGATCCCAGAGGCAGCGGCGAGGTTGCGAGAATGCTGTCCTTGGCCGCCTGTGAGGCACACAGAATGATGAAATTTTCGGGGTAGAAGTGGCGGATGATGATGTCCTCAGGCTGTAGGCGTGCTGCCTCGATGATGGCCACGCGTGCGTCCTCAAGCTGGATGTCCGATGCCCCGCATCGAGTCTGAGCAACCAGCGAGAACCGCAGCCTGGCGCTCCGCCTCGTCGATGCCGGCGTCACGCTTGATGTAGCGCCAAACTCGCGTGGCCGCGAACCGGGAGTACACCGGCGGGCGACCACAAATACCGGTCGCCGACGCCGGAGTCTGGGGCCGGCGAAGGGGGAGGTCCCTTCGCGGCGTCGGTGTGTCCGGCGGCGCGGCGGCGACGGCGGCACCCCCACTTGCTCACGGCGTCCCCAGGCTGCCACGGCGTTGCGGGGCGAATCGGCCATCCACGGCCCCTCCAGGCGCCCGCCAGCGCCTGAGGTGGCGGCCCGCGCCTGGAAGCGGCCCGGGCTGTCGAGAAGGTATCCCGGCGCCGGGCGTGGCCGCCCGCGGTCTGCAATCCCTTGCGAAGTGGTTGGCTCCCCGGCAATTGAAGCATCAGCGAGGGGCTGGGCGCAGGTTGCGACACGATGCGCCCGAAGAGAGACAGTTCAGGCAGCGATCGAGAGGGTCGGCAGGTCGCGGCTTGGCCCATCCATCCCTATCGCGACAGCGAATAACTTGGGCGGCGGCGCGCATCTCATCCCTCCTCCGGTGCCGAGGCGTAACTCACTGCCAGCCCTCCTTGTTCGGGCGCGGTCGCAGACGCCGGCGGGGCCCCGACCTTTGGTGTGCGAGGGATCAGCGGCCGGCGGGGCACCCGCCTGTCGGAGAGGAGCGCCTGCTGCAATCGGTCGTAGCAGCACCCTGCCCATCGGCCCGTCTCTACGGGCGCCCGGCGAGGCTCGGGCGGGTGCTTGCCCCCCCCCTTCTGGCCCGGAGGAGTCGGCCACCGCGGAGCCACCAGGCGGCTCGGCGCGCGACAACTCCCCGCCCACGGGCGGGCGCTCCTGACGAACCCTCCGAAGCGGGGGGAACAGAGTGAGGGCCACCGATAGGCGTGCCTCCCTGGCCGGTGAGGGGCTTCCGGGCTGAGGAGATCCTCATCATCCTCGGAGCAGTCGGAGAAGTCCCCCTGCACCCATCTGGCCATCCTGGACCGATCGGCCGACTCAGGGATGAACGGGGGCGCATCCGGCGAAAGGGTCCTCCCACGACCGCCGACGGCGACCCCCGAGGCATGTCCATACCCCGGCGAAGAAGAGCGAGGCGGGGTGGGGTAGCGTATCGGCGATGGAGGCGCCATTACGCTGCACACTGGTGCCGCGCCGCAGCCCGAGCCCGGAGGAGCAAAAGGTCGAACAGGTGGTGGGCGGGAGAAAGGGGTGGGGAGCGGGATGAGAGCAGCAGTATCTGGGGGCTTGCGGGGACTGCGCGGAGCCGCCCCAGGCGAAGCGCCACAGCCACGGGAACCGGACGAGGATCCGACGAGACGGTCGCCGGGCGGGGTGGGTGGAACCGGGGTGGGTGGAACTGGGGGTGCGGTGGCGGTGGGGGAAAGCCGACGGGGTGAAGCACGCCGGGTAGTGGAAAGGGGAGGGAGATGCGGGAGAGGGCGAGGGGCTAGAGGCGGAGGTGGCCGTCCGGTGGCCGGGGCCGCCGGGCGGGGAGTGGGGGGCGGCGGCGGAGGGGTGGTCGCTCAGTCGCCCATCATGGGCAGGTCTTGTGATTACAATTGTAGTATGGATGATATATTTATTTATGGTCCAGTTTTGAATGATGCAAGTTGAGAGTTTCAACACCTCTTTATTTGAGCACCATACTAAGCAAAAGAAGTCAAGTTAAGCAGGAACTTTTAATTCTGGGTCCAGAAATTTCAGGAAGAGTACATTATTATATCGATCTCCTACTGCATAGTACACAGCAAGCTAAGGTGTGACGTGGAAAAAAACAATACACGCAGATTTTATTCATAGAGCGAGATAGAAGACACGAGATGGCGATAGATGCCCGCGCGTGTAAACACGACGACTGCATCTGTTTATCAAAAAAACACACACACTGACACACACGACGATTGCATCTCTGATCTGCGTGCCCGTACGTTACTGTGCCTTGCGTCCGTTGTTGATGAGCTTCTCGATGGCCTGCAGCGCCTGGATGGCGGCCTGGATGTAGAAGGTGATGGGCCCGGCCAGCGGCGCGAGCGGGTTGGCGGCGACCTCCTCTTTCTCGTCCTCTTCCGCCGACGGCAGCGGCGCCGCCGGGTCCTCGTCGAACTTCTTGGCCTGCTCCAGGTACTTGTCCATGCGCGGCGTCGCGAAGAGGCGGTTGCTCTCGATGTCGCCCCTGGCCGCGAACCGCTGGCGGTCGTGCGACGTCTCCGACGACATGGCGTACGGGCGGCCCTGCTTGTCGTAAACGTCCTGCGACTTCATCAGCCGGAGCAGCTCCGCCAGCTCCGTCCGCAGCGCGTCCAGCAGCGGGTCCGACTGCGCCGCCACGTCCTCCAGCGCGTTCTGCGCCTCCACCAGCTTGTCCCGCGCGCCGTCCAGCTGCTTGCCGTCCGCCATGGTCCTCGCCTGCCGGATCATCGTCGCCGTCTGCAGCCGGGCCTCCTCCGTCTGCACGTCCACCGGCGGGTCGTCGGCCGGGACGGTCCGGCCGCTGCGCCGCACCGTCACCGTCGCCGGCGGCGCGTCGAACAGCTTCCCGCCCGTCTTGTACGCGTAGGTCACCTCCAGGATGTCCGCGCCACGGTCGCTGTCGATGGCCGGGAGGAGGAGGTCCACGATCACCTTCCGCACCTCCTTGCTGTAGAGGTCGCCGAAGGCCACGGTGACCGTGCCGGCGTCGGCGTCCTGCGTCTGCGGGTAGTCCCCGGCGGTCACCTTCTGTATGGTGGACTCGTCCTCCACGCGCGCCACCGTGACGGTGAGGTCCTGCACCACCACGGTGAGCAGGCCGGCGAGGCACTGCGAGAAGGCCATGCTCAGCGCGTCCACGTCGTTGACGACGGAGAAGGTGCCGCCCATGCTGTTCCGGGCCACGGCGTTCAGCACCGTGGGGTCGTAGTCGGCGCCGAACCCGAAGGTGTACACCGGCACGTTGCCGATCTTGACGTTGGCGGCGGGCTCGCCGCGGTTCTGCTGCCCGTCGGACATGAGCATGACGCCGACGACGCGGCCGGAGCTGAGCCGGCGGTCCGCGAGGACCTTGAGCCCCGTCTGGAGGCCGTCGCTGATGTTGGTGTTGCCGCCGGGGCGGAGCGCGTCGATGAGCGCCAGCAGCTCCGGCTGGGAGGCCTCGGTGACCTGGCGCAGCGGGGAGATCCGGGTGGCGGTGTCCATGAAGGTGACGATGGAGAGGCGGTCGATGGAGCTCAGCTTCTTCACCACGAACTTCATGGCGGTCTTCATCTTCTCGATCTTGTCGCCCTGCATGCTGCCGCTCACGTCCAGCACCGCCACCAGGTCCAGCCCCGACCGGTCGCTGGTGGAGTCGCCGCCGGTCAGCTCCAGCAGCACCTTCTGGGTGTTCTCCTCCAGTGGAGCCTCCCGGTTGTTCTTGCTCACCAGCTGCACCCTCCCGGGCACGATCGGCGTCGGCCGAGGCCCTGCATCGTCTCATCAACAACATTTCAGCCACAACGCAATTGATTCTAGCTACCAAGGTCATCATAATGACTAAGCAAAATGATTTCGTTTAATTTTATGAGTTCACGAATGAAGGACCTGAGTTTGGAGGAGGGATAATCGGCTCGTCATCGTTGAAGGACATGGCGCGAGGCGAAAGATACTATTATTGCTGCAAATTTTTGCTCAAGAAATAGGTTACCTCGCAACTATGATAACACAAGCTCCTCCTCAGTCAGTTATATATAGAGAGAACGGTGCCGAAGTCATTCCTCCCTCTCTGGATCTCCTTGGATGCCCTCCTCCTCGAGCACGCAATAATTTTTATTTTTGTTTTCTATTCTGATGACATGAGGCATACGTTAGTTTGAGCATGCATATTTTTTTAATAAATTTGAGAGGCGACCTCAATATACTACTTCATAAACCATTTTTAGAGGTGTCCCCGATTGGTATAGATATTGTAGAGATGGCTCTATCAATATCCACTTTTAAAAATGGTTTCTGAGTAGGCTGGTCTTTAGGAATCGTTTTAAGTTTTGTTTGGGCTTTGCCATCGGCCTTTAGAAATACTCTCTAATTTTTAGAGACAATTAGATGGCCTAACCCCACCTCTAAAATATATTGGCTTTTAGAGCCATTTCATTTGAGCTGTAGTTTTTGGACTTTTGCCTATAAAGCTAACTTTCTAGCTTTTGGCTCTTCTAAGTGTTGGCATTTTGCCATTAGCGTTTCTAAAGTTTTTAACTTCTCAGCACACTACAAAGCCAAAAAGTTCCTCTCGGAGTTTATTTTCAAATTTTAGTTTATTTCGTAACCATCTTTTGTAGCTGAAACAAATAGGCCCGAAGTGGTTAGACTTTCTATAAGACTCATAGATTTCTTGAGGTGGTCGGTAATGTGACACGCTTCTAAAAATTGGTGCAACTCAATATAATTCCCATTTTTTCCAAATCAAGTTGGATGAAGATAAATTTTACACCAAAGTTATAGTTGTCAAAGAGATCTATTACTTTGTAGTCAACAAATTTATTGAATTCATTTCAGCCCCCAAAATTTTGTTTTAAATTTTCACAATTTGAAATTCAATACTTTAAAAGTTTTTTCAATGACCTCGGATCGAGATGGCCTAAATCAAAGTTGTAATACTCAAAAGGATCCCTAACTTAAAGTTGACTACTTCTTCATTTTAAAAAATTATATCTTGAATATTCTATTTTAAGTTTTCAGATTATTGATTTGTTTATTTTTTTTCTAGGTGCCTCGAATTGAGAAACAGCGTAAATCAATGTGTAATGCTAAAAAGACATACAACTTTGTAGTTGGTGGCATTTTTTATTTAAAATCTTTAGAGTCTAGATTTTTTTTTTTAAGATTAATGATTTTGATTTTTTTTTTAAATGACCTTTGATGAAGAAATGATCTAAACTAAAGTCGTACTACTCTAAGAGATCTAAAACTTTCCAATTTACTTTCTTTATTTGTATTTATTTAGGGTTTCAGATATGCATTACAATATTTTTCTAAACTAATAAATACTGAAGGAATGTGTTAGGCACTTAATCACTTCATCACTTAATCAAGTGATGATTGCAGTATAATGGTAAGGAAGCTCCATAGCCGCGTGCACATATACTCTACATGACTTGCTGATGTGCGGAAATGTTTTTAGCTATAATAAAAAAAAAATAAATTTGGGTTTTGGCCTCTAAAAATTTCTCTTACATGCTGCTGAGAGGGGCCTGCCTCTAGAAATGGTTAGACACCCCTCTAAAAATTGGTGATTACGAGAGATGCAAGAGTTGATGTAAGCCAAATGGTTGACCGACCTCTTAAAAACTACCCTCTCCGTTCCATGGAGTATGTCGTCCGGGAAGCGTGTTTGTGAGGGGGACACGGTTTTCTAACGACAAAGTCCATGGGACAGATGGAGTATCTGCAGTAGTAATTGGATCACAATTAAATGATTTTAAATTTTAAAATCAAATCAGTTGAACGAGAGAAAGTGTAAAGTCCATACGAGCCTCACATTAAGTAGAGGATTAGTGCAACATTGGAATACATACTATTTTACACAGTATAGATACAAACGCATGCATAATCCTACCGCTATGAGCATCTTCATAATATTGCATCGACAAATCACCAGGTTGATGACTATGGGCGTCTTTGTCGTCGATGGAAACATCACCTACCACTAAAAAGCACAATGCTCTTAAATTTTAGAATAAATATAGAAAAAATAGAATATCCATACCAAATTGAAAACTTGAACCAGGTGGACAAGTTTTTTTTTCTGCTTGTACGTTTATTATGTACTAGAACGTGGAAGTAGGACGCGGCTAAAATTCTACTTCCTTGTGCACGTTGATGACGGATGTGCCCTTTATTAATTTTGGACGGCACTTGAACCCATATATAAATAACCTGTTCCGTATTTTCAACTGTAGCAGCAAAAGTCTAGCTGGACTGCTGGAGCACACTAAAGGTATTGTACTATGAAAACTTCTAGTTTTTGGTTGGTTTGATTTAAATGCAATAACAAATTAAATTAAATGCGTGCATGCCTACATAATATATTAACAAACTAAATTACCACACCTTTGTTATGTAGTGCACAGTTTTTGCAACAAAACTGCAGCATATCATAAATTTATATTGCTGCCCACATAAATAATGTTTTAGCCCTTAGGCCATATAGATTGGTTCCATATATCAAATTGAGACTAGAGTATATATGCAAGCATCCATACATTCCTTTCAGTAAGGGGCTCAATTATTCCTAGTATGATTCACCTTCAGTTAATTAATAGGGGTACATATGTAACTTCTGCTAAGCACCAATCTATCTTAAAAAATCCTAATAACTCATGTTTTCTTTGGAACGAAGGGAGTAAAATACAATCACTCTGTCTTACAATGTAAGGTATGCATAAAAGTCAAATTTTTTTGATTATTAGTTCTATGTAGTATAAAAATGTGGATTTTGTTGTTTCCATTACACCTGTTATCAAGAATTTCAGCTAGACTGACAACCAACTAAAATCGATTTCAATTAAATCGGTTTGGCTAATTGTTAGCTGTAATACATGTATACTTCTACATAAGATAATGCAACAACATAATTGTATTGGAAAGCACCTAACAAGAAATGGATTATGTAATAAAACAAAAGAAACAACAAATAATGCTTCCTAACTAAGGATGAAAATGATCGGTAGGAGGATAAATTATTTTCATTTTCAATATTCTTTCTTGAAAACGAAATCGATACGATATTGTCGGAAATGATAATAGTCGATCGAGAATACATCAATAACGATCGAATTCATGAAAACAGTATCCTAAAAAAGATAAACATGTCAAATCGTATAACACATAAAGAGTCATATAACTCGACATATCTCAAATGACAATTAAAAAATAAAGTAACAATTAAAAAGACTACAAGCTAAAATCGCACACCATCTTAGACTCAAACAATAATAAACCACGTAACAGTACAATTAAGTTCTAAGTTGACTTCAATTAGTTCTAAGTTGACTTGAAATAGCATAGTGACTACTAGAGTTACAGGTGCAATATGTGATTTGCTTGACTAATTGATTATTTTTTTTTTGCCTTCTTAGCTTATTATTTCTATATAGACAACATTGTTACCGTACAATTTCTTTCCATAAAATATATTTTTGTGGGTGCAGTGTAGATTGTGTGCAAATCATCAGCAAGTCTATAATAAATTAGGATTTAAAGCCTTTGAATTGGTAATTACGGGTAAAAATTACTAGGTAAATACGAAATCTTTGAAAACGATGGAAGAGAACAAAATCATTTTCACTTTCGTTTCTGTTTAATTTTATCATTATTATTTTTGTTTTTTCGATTACCATTATCATTTCCATTTTGACCTAAAAATCAGAAAATTCGAAAATGATTGTCGAAAATAAAAAATTATCATTTCGGTTTTCATCCCTATTCCTAACAAATTAAGTCTCATAGAAATACATTTAAATATGCAAATGGGCAAAATTTTAGTGTTTGATATAATAGTCATATATAGAGAATTTTGGTCAATCAACTAATTTGGTTAATGCCAACTCGAAACCAAATAAATTTCAGTTAATAGTGCCAAAGTCTGCCCCCAATAGATCACAAAAAAGTTTTGGTTAAATCAGTTTTGTTTAGTTAGCATAATTTTATTTTTAATTGCTGGTCAAACTAAACATGGACCCTTACGCCACATCCGATTATTACGGGTTAAAATGTACTCCCTTCATTCCAACTTATTAGACATTTTGAATTTTTTTTTTTAGATGCATTACTTTAATTATATATCAAGATATGGTGTATATCTATGTAGATAGTAAATCTATGTATGTATAAAAGCAAAATCGACCGTCTTATAATTTAGAGTTGAGTGATTTGAGTAGAAAAATTGAAGATGGCTCATTTGTGTGTATATAAGCCCATAGCTGTAGCATATACAACGGCCAACCAACCTAGCGTGAATGGACATTGATGTGTTTGTATACTTTTGGACGGATCCATTATTTGAGTGGACATTGACGTGCTTATATTATGCCTAGTTTTTGGACCACAGGAAGCGAGTGTATCACGTATGGATTGTCATCATGCACTTTTCAACGTGAAACACGTATAGCGCGCTTAAGTTCATACAGCTAGAAGATAAATTAATGGTTGATCTAGGATATTTTTTTAGATAATGGATAAACATCCGGCCTCTACACCCAGGGGGGTGTACACACCCGATTATTACAAAGGGTTCAAATGAGAAGAAAGCCAAAAGTCCGACATAGACCAGGGCACTAGAGCAAACGATAAAAGCTGCTTCCATCCTCTATTTGAAATCTCTAAAAGCAATTATCTCTAATCTCTTGCTCATCGACGAGAGGATGCCCTTGGCTTGTTCATCACGCCGCCACGGAGCCCGGAGCGCATCCAATACGCTCCCCTGAAAATTACCTGCATCATAGAGTTAGTTTTTATTTTGTTAAAAAAAAACATCATTACGGCATCTCCAGATAGCCTAACATAAAGCAGCAATTCCCACCTAGATCAGTGCCTTGGTCTTTTTTGATCATGACCACTAAGCCATGTACTAAACATGTGACTGATCGATCCCGGTTGGTGCAAACTAGTAGCAAACCAGATAATCCTCCAAATCATTTTTGCAAAGGGACAGTCTAGGAATAAGTGTTGGATGGATTCATTCATGTTACATGAGATGCATTTCTGGCTCTGGTGACAAGGATGGATATAGGTATACCATGCAACAATGAACAACTTTCCTGAATTCCTTTTATGTCTGATGCAACTATAAGAACTACTACCACAGTAAATTACAGCCTCTTTGGGTGGAGCTATGAGCAGCTTCAGGTCCTCTGTGTACTACACTGTACCATCAAGTTGTTTTATATCTCTTTTTAAAATAAACTATATATATAGGAGTAAGCGAATTAATCACTATTGTAGCTTTTATTTATAGGATAATTATATAAAGTGTAGTAGGATGGATCGGAGAAATGGAAGCTGGCCAATTTGGATACCAATCCGCGTTGACATACAACGAGCTCATGGTCCAGCAAGCGTGAATGAACACGACGTACACATACTGACGTATTTTTATGGTGGTTATTGTTTGGAGACCCAAATATCTAGATCCAGCTAGCTTCAAGAGATGTGTGGACGTGCTTGACGGGATCTACATGTGCTCGTTACTAGGTTTTTGGCCCACAAGTAGCAAGATATTTTACGACTCGGAATCGATCTATATATATGGACCATAGGAGTAGTAGGTACGTACTGTGATGCTTGCTCATCCATATGTATCCACATCCATATCCTGCTTTAGGAAGTGTTTTTGCGCTGCTAGCTGCAGCTGCATGCAGTACTACTCCCATATGCATGCATGTACTACGCGAGTGAGAGGCCGGGCAAGGACAAACGAAAAATTGATGTATGTGCTGCATCAGGCCAGCCTAGCTGGAACCACGATCGATGCAGCGCGGCCTGATCCATGTGGTCACGAGATGACACGATCCACGTGAAGCTCATCCGTACTACAGTACCTACGTGGAGCACAGGGCCGCGCATTATTGCTGGAGGTACGTACTGGAAGATAGTGCAATATTGGCCCACGAACACAAGTGGTTGGCAGCGCTTAAAACATTCATCTCCTACCTATATCTGTCCTAAAGTTAAATATATGTCCTTTATTTTTTATGGAGGTACTGTACGATTGTAAGTGGCAAACTGTGCAACGACAGTCACAATCTAGAAACTATCTAAATAAATATAGTTTCTGTATTTGTAGCTAGGCCTACATATAGAATATAGAAACCATATACTCCCTCCGTCCCAAAATACAGGTCGTTCTAGGACCGGACACCATTACCAACACTGATGGCAAAAGACCAGCATGCCCCTACTCTGGTACTACTTCCTCCATTCTTGCACGTTCTCTCTCCAGCTCTCCTTTCCTGTTCGTCGTCACCATCGAGGAGCGCGCCTCTTCCCCGACGGCGCCATCCACTCGCGGCCCCCATCCACCCGAGGAGCGCGCCTCTTCTCCGCCGGCGCCATCCACCCGAGGAGCATGGCCGGCCCCATCCTCGGCGAGGTGCTGTAGACGAGGAAAGGGATGGTGGAGAAGATCCAGCTCGTCCTTGCGCCTGGCGTGCCGACTGCCGAGCCCTGCGCCTCCCAATGGCGGAAAGAGGAGGGAGGACGCACCTTCTCCATGCCCAGCGGCTGCGCCTGCCAGAGGTCGCGGCGCCCTGGATCTCGATCTGGGCGTCGATCTCGGCCACAACTGTTGGGGATCTCGGCGGGCGGTAGATGGGGAAGAAGGAAGGCGGCGGGCTCCACGCCGGTTGGTGGGGGTGGCCGGACGGGGAGATCTGGAGGCGGAGGAGATGGAGACGGGGAGACAGGGAGGCGGAGGACGGGAGGTGGAGGGAGCGGGCGTGGGGATGGATGGATATGTGGATGGGAGGATGCGGACCGAGAAGACAGAGTAGGCCTGTGGCCTTTGCAGGTGGGGTCCATGGTCTAAAACGACTACCTTTACGGGACAAATTTTGAAAGCCAAAACGTCAAGTATTCTGGGACGGAGGGAGTAGTTTCTTGATGTCTGGACTGTCCTTAGAGCATTTATAATAAAGAATAAGTAGGTTTAATTATATACTCCCTCCGTCCCATTGAGAACGTCGCCCGGGAAACGTGTTTGTGAGGAGGGCACGGTTTTCCAACGAAAAACTCCATGGGACGGAGGGAGTAGAGAATAAGGAAAGAGAAATGGGCTGGGTTATATGTTTTTTTCAGCTGAGGCTATAAGTTTACACAAACAACTTCAAATAATCCACTACTATATATAAGTGGACTAATAATAGTAGGTGTAAATATTCATTCAGCCCTAATGACATATATTATTATATCCTTGCTCTTATAGTTTCCACCATTCTTGATAGAGTGCTTGTCTATAAAAGGAACGAGAAAGACGACCAGAGTAGGATGAATGGGAGCCAATAATGGATACTTTGTTCCTAGCTTCTCTCATCCAGCACTCTATCACTGTACTATAAAGCTTGACTGAAACCATATATTGTACATCTTAGTACATTATTATAATTATAGGATAAGTAAAATGTAGCATGGAGATCGAAGCTAGCCAATTTGTTTCGATACCAGCTTGCTGTTCGCACAGTGACATACAATAATGGGCTTACGATCCAAGCGTGAATGAACACGTACACGTAGTGACGTTTATGATTGTATTTTGGACGCGGATCGAGTATGTAGTTATTATATACACAAGTATACAAACGTCGTCTGTCATGCCTGTCATGCCTCGCATGCATTTGTCGTCTCTGCTGCATGCATGCGTATGTAGCTAGGTATGTGAAACACGTAGGAAACGAAAGCTCATCCATGGAAAAGAAATATATATATATGCATGGACGTGCTTCATGACATCCCCACTGTTTGTATGTATATGCTTGATGAAGAGCCGACGCTAGATATGTTATATAGGGGGTATTTGAGATGTTCTGATCTATTCCACTTTTTTAGTTCCGCTTTATATTTTCTTAGCCAAATAGTTTCAGCTCTATGTATACAGTTTTAGAAAAAAAAGGGTAGAGTTGTGAGAGCACCTAAAGAGGTACTTCACAAGCTCCAAATTTTTATAGAGTTACTTTGCAGTGAAGTTTATAACGCAGAGTTTGTGGAACAATTCCAAAACATACTCTTAATGGAGATCGATCTAGCCATCGACCACATACCTACATACAGTGCTAGCTCATCCATATATACGCACTACTGGATTTTTCTTCTTTGCCGAGTGCCTAATGCACTCGGCAAAAAGCCTATATTACACTCGGCAAAGGCTTTGCCGAGTGTTGCACTCGGCAAAGGCCACTCGGCAAAGAATCCGTCGGCAAAAAGACCTCTTTGCCGAGTGTTTTTTTTGGGCACTCGGCAAAGGCTTTGCTGAGTGCCCGACACTCGGCAAAGATCAAAATGAAAAAAATCCAAAAATAATAGCAAAAAAAAAAAAAAAAATTTAATCGGAGGAGGGCCCCACCGACCAGCGCCCATTCTTCTCTATTTAGTAGGATTTTTTGTAACATTTTTAGAGACTTTGTGTCAAGTGGGATTCGAACTCACGACCTCTCCCTCATGAAACCTCTCCTACCACTGCACTACACGCGCTCACTTGTGTCTTTATTCTATTTAGGTTCCCTAAATATTATGCAAAATCAAGTAAAAATTGCTTATTTGAAGCTCTAAACAAATTCAAATAAAAAACTTGTCAACTACAAAGTTTTATAACTTTTCGAGATCTACAATTTTTATTTAAGAAATTTCTCCATCCAATATCATTTATAAAATTTGAATTTTAAATTTGAGCGGTTCGAGATGCGTTTCGCGTGACAAGATAAATTCAAATGAAAAAGTTATCAACTATAAAGTTTCATAACTTTTCGAGATCTGTAACTTTCATTTTGGGTGTTTCCCCATCCGAGATACTTTTAAAAATTCAAATTTCAAATTTGAGAAATGCGATTGTACTTTTAGTTAACAAAATTAATTCAAATTAAAAAGTATTCAACTACAGGTTGTATGATTTCACAACACCTACATCTTTCATTTTGGTCATTTGATTGTTTGACATAGTGGTAAAAATATTGTTCACAAATTTTATATATCGCTCTTGTAGTTTAAGTAAACTACGAGAGAGAGATGTAAGATTTGTAAATAGATTTAATTTTACTTTGTCAAATTAAAAAATGGTCAAAATAAAAGTTGTAGATCTTCAAAAGTTATATAACTTTGTAGTTAAAATGTTTTTCATTTAAATTAATTTACTACTCTAAAATATACTCTGAAATGTGCCTTTGCCGAATGTAAAAATAAAACACTCGGCAAAGACCTTCTTTGCCGAGTGCTGAAAAAATAGCACTCGGCAAAGAGGTTTCTTCGCCGAGTGCCAAAAAAAGCACTCGGCAAAGAAGCCTCTTTGCCGAGTGTTTTTTTTTTTGCCGAGTTTTTTTTTTTTAGCTCTCGGCAAAGAGCTCTTTGCCGAGTGTCAAAAAAAAAAGCACTCGGCAAAGAAATTAACGCTCGGCAAAGAGCCGGATTCCGGTAGTGACGGAGTAGGCATTAGTATTACCTGTGGAAGTTCTGCTCTGCTAGGTGAAGCTTCAGTACAGTATAGTACGTACGTGGGTACATTATTTAGATAGTGCTAGGTAGATGGAGTATTAATTGTTGAGTAGTATGTGGATATGTTAATATATATGAATTAATACTTGTGTAGTCCATCCCATATGCATATGTCTGTACCACATTTTAGATCGCGAGCCACTCCAGTGTATGAACAAGAATGACGACGACTGTGATGTGGCTATGCGAGTGAGAGGCCGCCGGGCAACGACAATCGATGCATGCACCAGCGTGGTCCACGGGACACGACTGCTTGTTTTTGGCCCGCCACAAACTGTGTGTATTTGGATCGGAATCGGATCGGATTGGATGGGAGCAAATTCTCTTTCTGGATCACACAGACATGCATGCATCATCCAGGAGCTTGACCACGTGAAACACATGTCTGTACGTGGTAACATGAATGCCAATGCATGCGGGACAGCTCATGGATAGTGCAGCTTGCCAGTTGCCCCACACGTACACTACAACATGTGATAGTTGGCAGAGAACATTAATGTGTCCTTCATTTTTCTATTTATGGAGGCGACACTCTGTACGTACGTGGTAGCCAACTGCCTTAGAACTATCCCAGCCCAAAAACTATCTCATTGTTTCTATACTTCCAAAAATACATACAAAACCATACTTTTAATATATATATATATATATATATATATATATATATAGGTTGTTTCTTCAGAATAAATTTTGTCCAGTGAGATATCATCTCTCTTCTGTCACATCTTTTTATATTTTGGTCCTCGTGAAAAAATAGCTTCTTATCAAAGAATCCATTTCTTCTTCTCACCTCATTAACTACAATGTCATATTATTGTTTTGCTTGGTTGACATCGATCATATATCTAAAGAACATAAAAAACCTTGTAGTTTTTTTAATAAATTTATTTAGAGATATAAATATTGTACATATTTTCTGCAAATCGAGTCAAACTTGTGATGGGAACACCCAAAACGTCATCTATTTTGGGGCGGAGGGAGAGTACGTACGTGGGTACATTATTATATATTATTACTTAATGTTAATATTAATGACTGTTGGTGCTAGTGCTAGGTAGATGGAGTATTAACTGTTGAGTAGTACTATGTGGATATGTTAATATATACTACTCCGTCCCAAAATAATCGTCGTTTTCGGTTTCCGTGCCGCAAGTTTGACTCGATTTGTAGAAAATATGTGCAATTTTTATATCTTCAAATAATTTTGTTAAAAAACTTGATTCAAAGATCTTTCCGATAATACTAATTATGATACTAATCGATAATAGTTATTATTTATAAAAATTCTTAAGCATTTATTTACCGGGAAGGCGAAAGCGACAGTTATTTTGGGACGGAGGGAGTATGAATTAATACTTGTAGTCCATCCCATATGCATATGTCTGTACCACATTTTAGAGCGCGAGCCACTCCAGTGTATGAACAAGAATGACGACTGTGATGTGGCTATGCGAGTGAGAGGCCGCCGGGCAACGACAATCGATGCATGCACCAGCGTGGTCCACGGGACACGACTGCTTGTTTTTGGCCCGCCACAAACTGTGTGTATTTGGATCGGAATCGGATCGGATTGGATGGGAGCAAATTCTCTTTCTGGATCACACAGACATGCATGCATCATCCATCACTATGGAGCTTGACCACGTGAAACACATGTCTGTACGTGGTAACATGAATGCCAATGCATGCGGGACAGCTCATGGATAGTGCAGCTTGCCAGTTGCCCCACACGTACACTACAACATGTGATAGTTGGCAGGGAACATTAATGTGTCCTTCATTTTTCTATTTATGGAGGCGACACTCTGTACGTATGGTAGCCAACTGCCTTAGAACTATCCCAGCCCAAAAACTATCTCATTGTTTCTATACTTCCAAAAATACATACAAAACCATACTTTTTAATATATATATATATATATATATATATATATATATATATATATATATATATATATATATATATATATATATATATATATATAGGTTGTTTCTTCAGAATAAATTTTGTCCGGTGAGATATCATCTCTCTTCTGTCACATCTTTTTATATTTTGGTCCTCGTGAAAAAATAGCTTCTTATCAAAGAATCCATTTCTTCTTCTCACCTCATTAACTACAATGTCATATTATTGTTTTGCTTGGTTGACATCGATCATATATCTAAAGAACATAAAAAACCTTGTAGTTTTTTTAATAAATTTATTTAGAGATATAAATATTGTACGTATTTTCTGCAAATCGAGTCAAACTTGTGACAAGAACACCCAAAACGTCATCTATTTTGGGGCGGAGGGAGAGTACGTACGTGGGTACATTATTATATATTATTACTTAATGTTAATATTAATGACTGTTGGTGCTAGTGCTAGGTAGATGGAGTATTAACTGTTGAGTAGTACTATGTGGATATGTTAATATATATGAATTAATACTTGTAGTCCATCCCATATGCATATGTCTGTACCACATTTTAGAGCGCGAGCCACTCCAGTATGAACAAGAATGACGACTGTGATGTGGCTATGCGAGTGAGAAAGGCCGCCGGGCAACGACAATCGATGCATGCATGCACCAGCGTGGTCCACGGGACACGACACACGACTGCTTGTTTTTGGCCCGCCACAAACTGTGTATACTATCGGATCGGATCGGATCGATCGGATTGGATGGGAGCAAATTCTCTTTCTGGATCACACAGACATGCATGCATCAACCATTACTATGGTCACGCCCTAGCTTGACCACGTGAAACACATGTCTGTACGTGGTAACATGAATGCCAATGCATGCGAGACAGCTCATGGATAATGCAGCTTGCCAGTTGCCCCACACGTACACTACAACATGTGATAGCTGGCAGGTAGGAACATTAAGGCTATGCGCACTGGGTTCTGGGAAGCGACACGGGAAGCGTTTTCCCGGATGGAAAACGCCGCACCGCTGTCCGGGAAACGGCCGCGTCAGCCGGAATCTCACCCGCCGCACGCCAAAGGTGGCGTCGTAGCGTCCGTGCGCTTACGCGGCCACGTGGCGTGGTGGGGCCCGCGCTCGTCGTCCTCCGACCCGCTTCGTCTTCGTCCGCACGCCGGAGAGGAAGCCGCCGCCAGCTATGTGCGTGCTCCGTCATACCCGCTCCGCGTGCTCGGCCCGCCAGCGCCCGAGCCGCCCCACCACGCGCTCCGAGCCGCCACGCGCTTCGGAGGAGGATGAGCGGCGACAAGCCTGGCTCCGTCCACCGAGGAGGGGAGGGAAGGCCGCCCCGCGTTGGTCCCCGCCCCGCCGAAGTCATAGGAGAGAGGAGGAGGAGAGGGGAGAGGAGCTTGAGCGCTGCCCAGCGCTCGCTCCTCGCTCCGGGCAGCCCGGCGGCAACCTCCCTTGGCGGAGATGCTTGGCGCAAGCGGCTTCGCCCTGGGCCCGCTACGGCGCCCGGCCCGGCCCTTCTGGCCTCAGGCAGAACTCCGCCCAGCGCACCTGGGCGAGCGGCGCTGGCGCTCTTCCCGGCCCACGCTCCTCCGGCAGCGGCTTCTTCCCCCCCCCGCGCCCTTCTTCCCTCGGCGTGTTAACCTGCGTCCTTCCTTCATCCCTACGCGCGCCGCCCGAACTCGCGGTATAGAGCGCTGGTCCGCTGCCCAGCGAACCCAGGAAGCGAGACAGCGCGAGGGCAGCCGCCACCGGCGCCCGCGCCGTCTTGGGAAGCGCTGCGTCCCAGCGGCCCCGCTACGCCCGGCAGCGCCCTTGAAGCGCCGGCCAGCGCAGCGCTCGGCGCCCTCGCCGGGCTCGCGGCCCCCCGCCCTGCCACGCCGCTGCTGGCTCGTCGGAGTTCTCGCGGCCCCTTCGCTTTCGGAGCTCACGGCCGCGCCGCCACCGCTTCGCTTCGGCCTCGAGGGACGGGAGTACGGGGGCCGGCTAGCACAAAGAATGGAGACAGGGAGAAAGATGAGTGGAGAGCGACAGATCGCGCTCGCCGGAGGTTGAGGAGGCAGCGCCAGACCACCGCTACAAGGCTGGCGCTCTCCATCTTTGGCCTTCGCCGGCGCCGGGGAGAGGGAGGAGGAGCATGGAGGCGGAGGAACCGAGGAAGGGAGCCGGCCGTGAGAGAGGGAGGGGGGAATTTATTATTAAAAAAACTGACAACTGGGTCCCGCATTGGATAGAGGATGATATAAAGTATGGATGAGTGCGGGAGAAAGTGGTATAGAGGATAGAATCTCGATGAACAGGGATGGAATATTCTGTTTAGAGGATGAATTTAGAGTACCACGAGTGCGGATAGCCTAATGTGTCCTTCATTTTTTATTTCTATTTATGGAGGCGACACTGTACGTGGTAGCCAACTGCCTTAGAACTATCCCAGCCCAAAAACTACCTCGTTGTTTCTATACTTCCAAAAACACATACAAAACCATACTTTTAATATATATATATATATATATATATATATATATATATATATATATATATATAGGTTGTTTCTTCAGAATAAATTTTGTCCAGTGAGATATCATCTCTCTTCTGTCACATCTTTTTATATTTTTGTTCGTCTCATGAAAAAAATAGCTTCTTATCAAAGAAACCATTTCTTCCTCTCACCTCATTATACAATGTCATATTATTGTTTTGCTTGGTTGACATCGATCGTATATCTAAAGAACATAAAACCATGTAGTTTTTTTTTTTTTTTTTTAGTTAGGACAGCCATTAAAATAATTATAATAAATAAGAGGGAAGAGAAGTGAACTATAATTTATTTTTTTCTTTTACGGATGAGTATATTATAAGTTTGCCAATTTACAAATTTTTAAAAACTCTACGAAACAAAGAATGAAACCATATATTTTTCTAGACCAAAGGCCACGTCAACCTTGCTTATATTGAAAGCAAACATCATATCCACGGGGATACCAGCTTACAAGAAAGCGTCATAAACCAGACCAAAATATCATAAGACTACAAGAAAGAATAAGGCCCGGTCGGCCCCAAAACATCAAAGGAAATCAAAAACGACGTCATAGGGCACCCAAGTTTAACCAGCTAACAACACCTCCTCAGGAAACCTCTACTGAGAGCAGCAACCAAAAGAAAGGAGCATTTTCTAATAATAATCCACTAACGCTATGTGTGAGCTCATAGCATGCATGGTGTAAATATTCATCTACTCAGCGTGTTATCCTTACTCTTACAGGTTACACCGAACCTGATGCATTTGTCTACAGGTTACACCAACAATAACTTTTGACCCACTAGTTTATTTATTTATTTATATGATGTGACGTCATGATGTGGGTTTACGTGTGATGTGTATATTTAAGGTGCGTCTCATTCTTAATCTAAGTTTAGTCTGTGTCACATCATGTATATATAGCAATGTCCATAGATGTGGAGTAGTACCTATAAGCGGCAGTTTACAACGGTAAAAAGGCAACATAATTTCATTTCGATATATAGCCGACTATATAGAGAGAGAGAGAAACTATCGCAAGTGTACCCATATTTGAAAACATTGTGAAACCGTATCACTGTTCTATAAAGCTTTATTGACTATTCGCTTGTCTTCCCAGCCGTTCGAATAGTATTTTTCTTTCACAGCAAACTAGCTGACTTGTCTTATCAGCCGACCTATATGACCAACCAAATAGCCCGTTGTAACTACTATATATTGTACGTCTTACACTATAGGATAAAAATGTAGCATGGAGAGATCGACGTTAAGGCAATTGTTTAAATGCCAACTATTTGCACAATCACATGTAGACTTGTTTGGCTACACATAAATCCACCTCGATCCACGTACACATGTTTGGCTGCACATAAATCCATCTCAATCCACGTACATATAAATCTATCTCCATCCGTGTGGTTTGAGATGCAGCTAGATTATATTATTTTTTATATTAATATTAATGGCTGGTGGTGCTGTTGATAGATGGAGTACTATATTGATTGTTGCTTCAGTGCAGTACTGGAAATATTATTATACTAATACCTGTAGAACTATATACTCTCTATCCCTAAATATTATCGTCGCGTTTTTTCTGCCGAACTAATTTATATAAAAATATTAGCAATATCTTTATGTCTAAATAAATTTATCATAAAAATAGATTTAACAATTTATCTACTATTAATTACTATAAATATTAATATTATTTAAATATTTAGTCAAAATTACTCCTCATGAAGTGCAGTGGATAGTTAAAAAGAGACGTAAGGGCGCCTATGCATGTGGAACAAGTGTACCAAATTTTAGGAACAAGATTGAATGTGATGCGGCTATGCGAGTGAGAGGCCGCCGGGCAACGACAAGGACCAACGATGCATGCAGCGTGGTCCAAGGGACACGACCTGCTTGCCTAGCTGGACACTGCATGTTTTTGGCCCACCGCCACAGATGTATGGATTGGATAGGAGTAGCTTTCTTGTGTAGTCACGCTCTTGACCACGACCTAGGTGTGTGAATGCCAATTGCCAATGCAAAGGCAGCTCCACACACGGTTGCCCGTTGCTCCTAATGTGTCTTTATTTTGCTATATTTATGAAGGCAGCACTGTACATGGCAGCCAACTGCCTTAGAACTATTCCAACCCAAAAATTATCTCATATTTCTATATATACATGCAAAAACACAAAAAGAGCCATATTTTTAATGGATGTTTTTCTTCAAAATTTTTTTTTTCTTGAGTCACATAATCATCGCTCTTCTGGCACTATCTCTTTGTATTTTTTTGATTCTCACGTAAACATAGTTTCTTATCAACATAACCATTTCTTCTTCTCACCTCATTAAAATAATTATAATACCTAAAGAACATAGAAACCATGTAGTCCTATTAGTACGTAGTATGTAGAGAAGCACATGTAGTCCTACAATTTGCCGATGTGCTTGTCTACATACTATGTTGTCCGACTAGTCGTAGGGAACTTGGTCACGGTAGTCTTACAACCTGAAGCACTGTAGCACTTTCGTTTATATTTATCAAATATTGTCCAATCGTGGCCCAACTAGGTTCAAAAGATTCGTCTCATGATTTACAACAAAACTGTATAATTAGTTATTTTTTCACTAATATTTAATGCTCCATATATACGGGTAGAAATTGATGTGATGGAGAGAGAGTGGAAAAACTTGCAATTTGCAAGGAAAGAGAACAAGGCCTGTTCTCTTGGAATGAAAGTTGCAAGTTTTGCGGATCCGATTTCTGAACCAAATGTTGAATCCGTTCATATGTGCCCTCGCTAGCCAAGCTTCGCTCCGACCTGGATTCTCTCGACGCAGCTGCTCCTTATGCTCATCGATATAAGGAGACACTTCTGTTGTGTGTTCCAACACAAGAAAGTGAGCTCGTCGGAAATCATCCGGATCTGGAATAAATGTCTTCTCCCCAAGAGTCCCTATCCCCACTAGCCTTCCCTCATGGCGAGACTTATATATGCCGATTGGATTTGTAGGGTCAATGTAACCAAGGCACCAGTCAATCACCTCCTCAGCAGAGTAACCCTGGACCATGCTTCCCTCAGGATGAACCCGACTCTTTGTATTCCTATTCAAAGTGCTCATGAATCTCTCGTACGGATACATATGATGGAGGAACACAGGACCAAGGTACCTTATTTCCTTAACCAGATGAGCAATGAGATGAATGGATACATCAAAGAATGTCGGTGGGAAATATGCCTCCAAAAGACACATTGTCTCAAAAATGTTCTTCTCAAGATTGTCCAATGACCTCTCATCAAGAACCTTCTGAGATATTGCATTGAAGAAGAAGCATAGGCTCATAATTGTCATTCGGACTTTTTCGGCAAAATGTTCCCGATCCCAACCGCAAGCATTGTTGTGAGCATGACATCACAATCATGAGCCTTCATGTGGAGCATTTTGTTCTCTTTGTCGCCACAAGTTTCCTCGATGTCCGGGAGTATCCGGAGGGAACTTTCACACTACGGAAGAAGTCACACAGCTCCCGCTTCTCTTCCCTAGTTAGATTTATAGCGATAATGGCGGTTGGGCACTAGGGCCCCTCGTGGATGCAACTCGGGCCTTATATCCAAATCTCCCATATCTTCTCGTGCATTTCTATGGTCCTTGGTCTTTCCCTTACAATTCAAGAGTGTTCCAAGTAAACTTTCACAGACATTCTTTTTCACGTGCATGACATCGATGCTGTGGCGAACTGCTAAGTCTTTCCAATATGGTAGTTCCCATAGAATTGACTTCTTCTTCCATCTCATCTCATTAGAAACTTCTTCCTTGTTAGAAACTTCTTTCTTTGCGCTTTCTCTTTTCAAGGGCACTCTTTTTTGTTCTTCCCCAATGTAACATTGAGATCCTTTACCTGCTCATAAACATCACGCCCAAAGAAATGCCTCGGAGCGGATCCTCATTTCAATAGTGCCATCAAACCGGCATGTCATGTGCCTGTATGGATGGGATCTAAGAAGCAAACGGCGATGTCTTATGTACACCCTCTTCTTTGAATTGTTAAGCCAAAGAGTCTCTGTGTCATCTAACCATTGAAAGCAATCTTTCTCTCCTTTAGACTGCCCTGATAAGCAACGGTGTCCAGGAACATCGGTGATAGTGCTTAACACCATGGCACGTAGTCGGAATGACTCTCGCTTGAAGCCATCATATACCTTAACACCGTCTCGACCGGCGTCTTGAGCTCATCCACAACCGGCCTCATATACACATCAATGTCATCCCCGGGCCGATGCGGACTCGAGATCAAAAGCGGCATCATCATGAATTTTCGCTTGTTACACAGCCATGGTGGGATGTTATAGATAGACGACAAACACCGGCCACACGCCGTGCGAGCTGCTCATATGACCAAACGGGTTCATGCCATCATTGCTCATTGCAAAGCGAATGTTCCTTGGCTCATCTTTAAAAAATTTATACTTGAATCGATGACGCGCCACCGAATAGCATCCGCGGATGCCGTAGGTAATCATCAATCTTGCGTCCCTCCTTGTGCCAACTCAACACCGTGCATCCTTGGCGCTACAAATAAACGCTTCAAGCGAGGAATTATAGGAAAGTACCACACCACATTCCGAGGAGCTCCATGTCTCTTGCCATCATCACCTCCGTCATTTCTTCGTTTGTATCGAGAGATTCCACACTCTGGGCATTCGCTTAGATCAGCGTTATCACCATGGAACAAGATGCGGTCATTCTTACAAGCGTGAATTTTCTCGACCTCCAATCCCATAGGGCATACAATCTGCTTGGCCTCATATGTGGTCTTGGGTAACTCAT
>JADLZL010002357.1:0-73116 GCA_015844335.1 Chrysopogon serrulatus | reverse complement strand
GGCTCAAACAGAGGAAAACACCTCCAGAGGCTGCATCAAGGGATTGCCTAGCATTCTCACTAAGACCCATGTAAAATTTTTTAAGAAGCATCGGGTCAAAGGTGAGGTCATTAAAACGGTCCCATGATGTTCCAAGGTATTCTTCTTCTAGTTGTCTAAAAGTTAGAATCTCCTCTCGAGTGGAAATCACTGTAGAGATGGGAGAGAATTTTGAGCAGAATTTAGAGCATAACATCCCCCAATCTCCTTGGACACTTTCTACGGTCTGATCAAACCAAATTTTAGCTCTTCCCATCAAAGAGAATGGAAAGAACGTCCATCTTAAGGTCCTATCAGACATGCCAGTGATATGCAAGGATGCACAGGTTAGATCAAACTCTCATAGGTGTGAGTATGGGTTTTTATCATCTTCTCCCGAGAAGGATTTTTTTCTAATCATATTCACTAAACGTGAGGGCAGCTCATAGCCAGATGCTTTGATTGTCTCTAAGGTTTTTGGTGGCTCTAAGCTTGCTCCTGTAGGTTTAGCAAGGTAAAAGATAGGAGTGGAATTTTTGGGATCCATTTAAGGATAGAAAAGGTAAAGAGATGTATGGTACAAAAGAAAAGATACAAGGCTAAGATAGATTCGTAGATAACTCAGCAAACCGTTTCCCTAGCAATGGCGCCAGAAATGCTTGTTGATATCTGTTAATGCCTACTGAATATCCGTAAGCGTACGGATATCGTTGTAGCACTTCACCCAGAGGTTTTAAATATCGTATCCACAAGGAAATGGTGAGGTTAACTATGACAGCCAACTTAACCCAGAGTAGCAACAAGATCTTTAGAAGGTTGAGAATATAGAGGAGATTGCTAAGGTTCACACGTTCTACTCTCGATAAGCTATGTTTATATGTTCTATCTGTGAAAATTGCATAGAAAGAGCATAGGCAAAACTATGACCTTTCTATCAATTATACTCCTGCTCGGCCTACCAACAGGATAGTGGGATACATAGGATTTAACGGAGCTATAAAGTCACCTCCACGAGCTACCACTAAATCCAGAATATAGGATACATCTACGAGTAATCCGAGTCTAAGCTCCACGCCTACACTACGAATTATACCTTAACCTATTGCAATAGATTAAAGCGCTCAAAAGAGACTCATGACCAGTAGAACAATATAAACTCAATTGCTTAAAGAAAGAAGAAGATGATTACTAGAGAAATCCCAGACGTAGATTAACTTCTGCCAAGGTACAAGCCATGGAGGTAGCACCGACAGGTCAGCACCTCCTCCCAAGTCCTTCCCCTCTCGATCTATCTATTCCTAAGACTAGATCCTATTGAGGATTAGTCTCCTTAATTGCTAACCCTAGAGAGGTCATCCATTCAAGGGACACCTCTCTGATCCTCCTTTAGAGAATATGAATTAGGGTTTCATAGGGATGCCTCCCCCAGGAGGGTCCTACCCTTCTTTTATAGCCTGGTGGGATGAACGTGAGCCCTTGGATCAAACCGACTTTGGTGGACAGGCGAGATTGAAACCCTAAGGCGGTGGAGCAACCTGGGCGGCGGGCCACGAACGGGCCAGGGGCCTGCACCGGCCGGCCCCCGGCTGGGTGGCCGTTGGCCCTCCGCTTCGGCGTGGTGTCTTCTTGCGCCTTCTGGAGTCTTCTAGTGCAGCCCCCGCGGTAGAATTGATATATTTTCATCCGAAACTCCGAAAATGGTAAATGATATGTCCGTTTCGATCATCTCGACGAGCTCTTCGCAATGGTGGATTCCAATTCATCATTTGAGGTGCTTGTAATCTGTCATATTGGTCCTTTTTGATAGCTTTTCCAATATGTACCTGTAGAAACATGGATTCACCAAAACTCATAGAATTCCATTAGTGTAAATCCTAAGTCTATGTTGGTGATCGTAAATGTGCCTCCTTCAAGATTTAGTTGACGGGTAAATTTGGTCATTAACGACTGTCAACATCCGACTAGGACATAAAGAACCCTGAGCAGCACCTAGACTATAAAGGGCTGCTGAGGGTACTGTTGGCGCGATAAATACCGACATACTTTAACCGCCAACTATTATCCAAAAAGAGAGAATTGTTATAACTATATTCACATATACCTTTACTATTGACCTATTTCCACTTGTACTGGAGTATTATTGATTTACAGAAAACATACAAGAAATAGAGGAAAAGGTCACGAGAATACGCCTTCCGGCAAGGCGTATTTCAACAAAATAAGCAAAGACCAAAAGACCAAGAACTCAACTGGGCTAGCAACCCACGAGAGAGGAGTCCAGGGGCAGCAAGAGGGCCATGGGCCAAAGCTGGGGCTGAGGGGGCCCACCCCTGGTGCGGCCGCACCAGGGTGCGGGTGCACCCTCAAGGTGGCCAGCCCAGCCCAATCTTCTCTGGCGGTTCTCTTGGTCGGTTGTAGAGGCGGTTTGGCTAGACATTTACTCACCTCAGCTCTGGAACCAACCTCAAGCTAGTATAAAAGTAGGGGTGGAGCTCCTCATTTGAACACAACACTCACTACACCTCTCACTTGTACTCTCAAGTGTACCTCTTCACTTTTCTCTTTATCCTTAGTAGTAGTAGAGGAGCAAGGCTCAACTTATAAGAGTAGGAGACATCTTGGCTACTCTTGGTATGAATACTATTCTTTCCATTATGTTCTTCTTGTCTTTTTATCAATATAGCAATGTTCTAGAATTAGAGTATAGTTCTTATGCTATGATCTTGTTATATAGACTAGGTACTAGTTTGGGTGATAGGATCATAGAACATAGAACTTCTAGTTTATATGCCTTGTTCATGATATGCTTGCTAGTTCATAGTATTCATATCATGTTCTTAGCATATGGAATTATGTTCTTAACCGTTCATACATTTAGATGATTAAGAATAGAGTTGTGGGAGGGATGGTGGTTCATTGCACAACATCCAAGTTCTTTACTCATTCATCCATAGGGTGAGAGACCTGGGGGACTTGGGTAGCTGTT
Source organism: Chrysopogon serrulatus (assembly GCA_015844335.1). NCBI lineage: Eukaryota > Viridiplantae > Streptophyta > Magnoliopsida > Poales > Poaceae > Chrysopogon > Chrysopogon serrulatus. The sequence continues at coordinate 70,112 of JADLZL010002357.1, read as the reverse complement.
CTATATGTGGGCATGGTGCTCGGGTATAGAGGAGCCAGTGATTGCACTTCATAGTCCATGGTTGAGGTGGTAGGCGGCAGGTGGTGACTGTCCTGTCCGTCCCTTGTAATCCTCCACGTTCGGCTATGGTGTAGGAGTCTAAATTACCACCCATCTCACTGGTAGACCAGTGGCCGGTGGTCTTTCGATCCATCGCAAACACAACTCTATCTCTGACTCATGTATTTATATGACTAACCACTTTCTAGACATTAGCTGTATTAGGACCATTGCTCCTGTAGGATATTCATTTATTCTTTATTTTTTATTCTTTATGCTTCCTCCACTTTTCCCCACTTGAGAGGCATTTATATGTGTGTGTCCACTAGCATGAAAATAGTATTGTTTACCCCTGTTATGAACATTGGTCTACCTTTCATACAAAGCATAATATTCATGATTATGGTTTCATACTAAAATCTACACTAGCCTTCCTTTGGGAAAATATAAATATGACACCTAGGATTTCTCCGGGTTGAAATGCTACAACGGTAACTCCGTGCGCTTACAGATTAACATCCATGACTGCAAAGGTTTACCGGATTACCATTACCTCTTTACTGTAGTTAGGAATATAGTTTTGGTACTAGTGTTAAGGAATGCTGAGAGTGCGTCGTATAGCATCTCCGAGGCACTAGCCGTTAAGGCTGTAGTCCTAACGTTATTCGGGATATGACTCTCTTGATAGAGGTAAGAATAGTCTTGGTATGCCACGGTGCCCATGCCAGGCTATTCTGAAACTATCAATTAGAGGAGTATCACTAATAGCAGTAAAGAGAATAACTGGTGAGATGTGCCTCAGTGCCATGGCTGGACTTACATCTAGTGATATGGTAGCTGAGGTACACTACCCCAAGCATTTCTTACTCATTGCCAGGGATAGATTTCACTTCTATTCTCAGTAATGATGTTAAGAAATGTCAACCATATTTCTAGTGCTGTTTCCAGGGGACCAAACCTGGTGATACGCTAAGAAATGCCAACAAGCATTTCTGGCGCCGTTGCCGGGGAAGGCTAGGAAAAGATTTTATATGAAAATATAAACTTGGATAATATACTTGTGTAAAAGTAGCATTTGTTCATACAGGATAACTTTTCTTGTTTTCTCCTGTTGTGGATAAAAACAGATAGTGTATGACTGGGTTCGATCTGCCGGAAAACTTCACCAGCAATCCAGAGGCTATCTTGAAAAAGACTCGGTCTCATACCATTTCTTCTTCAAGTACTCCACCGACAACCGACCTAGTCACTTCCGCGCCTGAGATCACCGCTATGGCCGAAAAGTCACTCCGTGAGTACTCTGTCCCCAATGTTGCCAACGTGCCCACTGGGCCCGCTGTCAACCTTGGTGATAAGAACTTCGAACTTCGCATCAGTCTCATCACTATGGTGCAGGCAAGCATATTCTGTGGCTTGCCGAGTGAGGACGCCAACGCTCATCTCCAACAGTTTCTGGAGCTGTACGACACCATCGTCATAAAAGACATTGCACTGGAGGCTATCCGCCTCCGCCTATTTCCCTTCTCCCTCATGGGAAAGGTGAAACAGTGGTTCTACAAGGACCGGCAAGCTGTTGACACCTAGGCCAAGTGCTCAGCAGTGTTCCTCGCAAAGTTCTTCCCTCTAGACAAAACAACTGCCCTAAGAGGGAAGATCACATCATTCCAGCAGAGCAGCTTGGAGAAGCCCTAAGTGGGAAGATCACATCGTTCCAGCAGAGCAGCTTGGAGAACATCCCCGAAGTATGGGATAGGCTGCAAGACTACATTCAAGCCTACCCACATTATGGGATGGAAGATTGGATGATCCTGCAAACCTTCTATGTGGGGTTAATCCCCATGTTGAAGGGCCATCTAGACGCTGCAGCTGGAGGAGCATTCCTCTCCCTCACCATCACTGGGGCGAAGGCCCTGATCAAAAAAATTTTGTCCAATCAAGGTGGGGGAGAAAAGGTCCTAGCCACAAAAACAAAGAGACATGTATACTGTCAAGGAGGCGGATATGCTTGTCGCAAAAATGGACCTTTTGCTCAAAAGATTGGACGAAAGGACCCACGAAAAAGATGCCATGAAAAAGGGCTACGTCCAGGCCATAGACTCACACATGACGTGTGAAGTCTATGGCAATGTTGGCCATTCGGGGAATGACTGCCCCGAAACCCATGAAGAAGCTGCCTACATCAACAACAGCAGCAACGGGTATTGCCAACAAAATAATAGCGGATGGAACAATCAACCCCGCCAACAAAGAGGTAATTCGAACTTCAATTCAAATTATAATTCGAATCAACCTTCCTTGAAAGACTTGGTATTAGGCCAAGCAAAAATAAATGAAAATTTAAACAAAAAGTTATCCTTTAATGATAAAATGTTTGAAAACTTAAACACGAAAATAGAAAACCTTTCCTCTGCTGTCAAAAATCAACTGAGCTTTAACAAAATGCTAGAAACTCAATTAGCTCAGATATCTGCTGCTCTACCATCTAACTACGAGAAGAACAAACTACATGTAAACCCCCTTGAAAAAGTAAATGCGGTGACCACGAGGGGTGGTAAGTCCACTTGTGATCCCCCGTACCCCACTAACAAAGCAGCAGAAAAAGCTCAAACACAGCCCATGGTAGAAATACCGGAAGAGGACCCAAAGGAAACTACTGAAGAAGGGAAAACGGCACCTAAGGATTACATGGATACATCATACTTGCCTTTTCCCACAAGCCAAAAGAAGAAAGTTGTGGACAAGCAGTTCATGCGCTTTATTGAGATGATAGAGAAGATACATGTAAGCGTCCCACTTATGGATGCCTTACATGTGCTCTCTTACGCCAAATACATCAAAGATATCATCCACAACAAGCGACCATTACCCACCATAGAAGTTGTGAAGTTAACAGAAGAATGTAGTGTAGCCATACTCAACCACTTACCAGAAAAGAAGAAAGACCCTGGTTGCCCCACAATCACATGCTCCATCGGAACCCAGAAATTCGACTCAACCCTCTGTGACCTAGGAGCAAGTGTTAGTGTCATGCCCAAAGACGTCTTTGACAAACTCAACTTCACTCATCTTACACCCACATCAATACAACTACAGCTAGCAGATTCATCACGACGCTACCCAGCGGGGATTGCAGAAGACATCCTAGTCAAAATAAGAGGATACTTTGTGCCTGTAGACTTTGTAGTGCTGGACATGGAATCAACAAAAGAATCACCCCTATGTTGGGGCAGGAACAATCCACTTCAACATCAACGGGAATGAAGAGAAATTCAATTTCTGACCCAGAGTAGAACAAAGCAAAATGATCAAGATCAAGTATGGGCCAAATCCTTAGGGCATCAAGAAAGTAGAGATCAACCCTCTACCGGTGGATGGCCTCCTAAAGAAAACCAAGAGCAAGGGGAGGCAAGAACAGAAAAAGGTCAAGCCAACCCTAATCAAAAACAAAACTAAGTCCACACCATCACCAAAGACAAATCAGAAGTTGTGGAAATTTAAAGAAGCCCCAAAGCCACCCACTGCACCCGCATCGAAGCCCACCACCACACCGCCAAGGAAGATCAAGATGGTGTGGCAACCAAAGGTGCCAGCTTTCGTGCCTTCTTCTCCAAGCACGAATATTCCATCCACTTCAGAAACCAAAGACAAGGAGAAGAGTCCCGCTCCCCGGACTCAAAATAGAGAGCCCTCTACCAAAAGGTAATTTGGTAAGTTATCCTACTAACATTACTAAAAAAACCTTCTTCCTGACCTTTATAAACAAAATTTTGGTTTGAGGATTGTTGATTGTGTCAACATATTTTCATAAACTTTCTATCTTTAAGCATGGTGCTTAGCATAGAAAGTTTACTCGATTAAACTTGACAATTGTCTAGATTTGATCATTGAACCAAATTCTAGTTTACAAAGGATCATGAAAACTAACCATAATATAAAGTAAAATCTCTGATCCATAAAAGTTTTTACAAGTATGTTTCAGTTTGAAATATGATTTTGTGATCAATCATATCTTCATAAACTTCTTATGTAAGCATGGAGCTTAGATACTAAGTTTACCTTGGTCAAACTTAAACATTTGACCACTAAACTGAAAACTTGACTAGTATAAAACCTTTTGGGAGAGATTATCTTCACTGACATATAGGTTTTAAGCCAGCTTGGGGGAGGACCCCGAATAAAGGTAATACTTCCCTCACTTTTCAATAATAATAATAATAATAATAAAATTAATAATAATAGTAAAAATAAAAATAATAAAGAGAATTCCACTCCAAATATGTGAAATATGCTATACATAGTTTTTTCTTGTTGAAATGAAGAATAATTGCTCTGTCTTATGATTCATCGGTGCCTAGCTTATGACTTAGTTTTCTCCTAAGATTTAAGTTTATTGGCTTAAAAATATTCATTCTAGAAACTTAGAAACTTAATGGGATGCATAGAGCTTGATCTAGTCTAGGGATGGTATGAAGCTTGATTTGGTATGACTAAGAATTTGTTACAATCTTACTCTAAAAAAAGCTTGAATAACAAAGTCTTAAAAATTAAATAAAAACTAAAGTCCTTTGATATGATCTAAAGTAGATTACCTTGGCATGCACCCATGATCGGAATTCACATACACAATAAAAACTATTTTTTTGTTCTCTATGTATTGATTCTCTTTTAAAAGTCAAAAGAGAGTGCGGGCTATTGTTGATGGTGGATAACGTCAACTTTTATTAGAACTTTAGACATGAAATGATATATGAATACACATTAGTCTAGGGTTTTAACTGACAATTTTCACGAGTTTTGTATATTCAGTATTTTCTAGGAATTATTCTAGAAAAGCATTAAAAGAGGGATTAGAGTGCATAATTATCACGAAGCGTAACCGTGAAGGCAAAACACCGTCATTGGGCTCAGGAAGCATCTAGAAGACACACGAAGCAACGGGACCCCGAGAGGCCCACATGTGGGGCCGGCCGGCCCCACTGCCACGTCGGGTGGCGCCCTAGGGTTAGGGTTTGCCGCCGCCTTCTGGAGTCTTCTTCCACCGCCTATGAGGAGTCATCTTGGCCCTTGGTTAAGTCGGTTTGATCCTGCGGTGCACGTTCATCCCATCGGGCTATAAATAAAGAGGCGCACCCCCGAAAAAGACAATCATTATTCATCAAGGCCTCAAGCCTTCAAGCATCAAGAAGCCCTCTAGTTCATCAAGAGCCTTCTAGTTTATAGTTCTAGTTTAGTTAGATTAGAAGTAGAGGAGATCTAGTTCTTCATCGGATCTGGAGCCCCCGGCGTCTGTCTGGAGCGTAGGAGTTCGGTATAGTTCTAGTTCTTTCTTTCTTATTGTATTCTTCATTATGATTAGGGAGACATTATTCTTAATAATTCATATATTCTTAATTGCAATAGTCATTGTCTACTTTGATTATATGTCTAGTATAGTTGGTTTGATCTTATTGAATTCATGTAATTGCTCGTATAGCGTTTATCCAAACGATCGTTGGGTAGATGGTAAACAATATGTAGACATGGTGTCTAGATATCCTGTTTATCTATGAGTGCACCATGATGTGCCGAGTCGTGTGGTAGTCCGCGCAGGTGACAGCTATGTTGGTTCCTCTATAGTCCATCCCCCGTATGTTGGCAAGCAGGCGTGGTCGCGAAGTTGGGTGATGACTCTATTTCACATCCTTCCTAGTTGATGCCCTTTACATGTGATTATGATATAGGACTAATCTAACGATGGTTATTAGATGTAATTGCACTTACTAGAGTATGCTTTGATGTAGTTATAGAGTTACCTTAACAGTTATTCCTTAGTTTATCCAATGGCTAACTACGATTATGACTAGAAAGTGCTCTGATGTCTATCTATATATTTATGATGCTTGATTATGCTTATCACCCTTATTTATCTATATTTATCTTATGACCTCTGCCTGTTATGAGTAGAGTAGATGACATTGGTAATATCACTTATTTATTGTATATAATCTATTATCAATATAATAGATTAGTGTTTATTACAAGCTTTCCCAAGGTATAAATATAAATCGACAACCCGGTAGAACTCCCTAGGTAAAATGCTACAATGATATAATCATCTATCCGCTTGTAGAACTAATTCTAGTTTATATTTATATTTACGTCTAGTCATATTGAATGATATATATATATATCCATGCTTAGGACTTGTGGTTGTAAATAAGTGGCTAGTTGCTAATGACAAGTTAATTCAATACCATGTGTTTCTAATCTTGTTAATTAGCAATGACGTTAGAAATACCAACAGCTATAAAAATAAAAAAGATGCCATGCCAAAGAAGTATGAGCCAATAAAAGATGTCATACCAAAAGGGTATGTGCCAAAAAAAAGAGAGAATAAAACAAGGGGTGCAAAGACACCCGCCCGAGCGAAAAAATGGATACAAAAAGTACCCGCCAGAGAGATAGCCCCCACTTCTCAGAAAGACAGAAAAGAGATATTCATACATAGGAGGTCAAAAAAATATAATAAACTTTCTTTTCGATCAAAGTGTATAGCTTAGTAATTTGCTATGATCTAATCATTTGACTTTGCTCTTCATACAAAAATATAAACTCCGAAAAGAAAGCAATTCAAAAGAGTAGAATGTATACAAAATCTATGTCTACCTCTCTTGCTAAAATACCAACCTAAAGACAAAGTGACAGCTATAAGCCCCACAAGTGACAAGTAAAAAGGATGGGTATGAAAACCAATTTATTTAGATCAAGGAAGAAAACTTTGTAATAATCCTGGCACTTGTAAAACATAATCGGTATTGTAGCAACTACTGATCAACAACCAAGTTCTTAGCTTTTGCTCGAGCATGAGAAAAGGGTAAGCTTGGAGGATTTTATTGGCGGTAAATACCGACACACTTTAACAGCCAACTATTATCCAAAAAGGGAGAATTATCATAACTATATTCACATATACCTTTACTATTGACCTATTTCCACTTGTACTGAAGTATTATTGATTTACGGGAAACATACAAGAAATAGAAGAAAAGGTCACGAGAATGCGCCTTTCGGCAAGGCGTATTTCAACAAAATAAGCAAAAACCAAAAGACCAAGAATTCAACTGGGCCAGCAACCCACGAGAGAGGAGTCTAGGGGCAGCAAGAGGGCCATGGGCCAAAGCTGGGGCTGAGGGGGCCCACCCCTGGTGTGGCCGCACTAGGGTACGGGTGCATCCCAAGGTGGCCGGCCCAGTCCAATATTCTCTAGCGGTTCCCTTGGTCGGTTGTAGAGGCAGTTTGGCCAGGCATTTACTCACCTCAGCTCTAGAACCGACCTCAAGCTAGTATAAAAGTAGGGGTGGAGCTCCTCATTTGAACACAACACTCACTACACCTCTCACTTGTACTCTCAAGTGTACCTCTCCACTTTTCTCTTTATCCTTAGTAGTAGTAGAGGAGCAAGGCTCAACTTGTAAGAGGAGGAGACATCTTGGCTACTCTTGGTATGAATACTATTCTTTCTATTATGCTCTTCTTCTCTTTTTATCAATATGGCAATGTTCTAGAATTAGAGTATAGTTCTTATGCTATGATCTTGTTATATAGACTAGGTACTAGTCTGGGTGATAGGATCATAGAACATAGAACTTCTAGTTCATATACCTTGTTCAAGATATGCTTGCTAGTTTATAGTATTCATATCATGTTCTTAGCATATAGAATTCTATTTTTAACCGTTCATACATTTAGAATATTAAGAATAGAGTTGTGGGAGGGTTGGTGGTTCATCGTACAACATCCAAGTTCTTTACTCATTCATCTGTAGAGTGAGAGACCTGAGGGGCTTGGGTAGCTGTTCTATATGTGGGTATGGTTCTCGGGTATAGGGGAGCCAGTGATTGCACTTCATATTCCACGGTTGAGGTGGTAGGCGGCAGGTGGTGACATTCCTGTCCGTCCCTTGTAATCCCCCACGTTCGGCTATAGTGTAGGAGTCTAAATTACCACCCATCTCACTGGCAGACCAGTGGCCGGTGGTCTTCTGAGCCATCGCAAACACAACTCTATCTCTGACTCATGTATTTGTATGACTAACCACTTTCTAGACATTAGCTGTATTAGGACCATTGCTCCCGTAGGATATTCATTTATTCTTTATTCTTTTATTCTTTATGCTTCCTCCACTTTTCCCCACTTGAGAGTCATTTATATGTGTGTGTGTGTGGGGGTATAGCCCCTCGGTACCCTCAAAGTAATACATGAGTCGCATCATTAGTAGTCCGGCCCATGAGATATGATAGATGTTGTAATCTTGATTAGTACCAACTCGGATACTTTAGTTGTAAGTCTGTCCCCTCTAGACTATATAAGGAGGGATAGGGGTACCCCTATAAACAACGTGAATACAGTATAGAACACAGGATGTACAGTATTACGTCACACTGACGGCCGGAACCTGTATAAATCTTGTGTCTCTGTGCTTATGTTTGGGTTACCATCTTGTTCTTGATCTCACGCACCCCACCACCATCATCTAATCTACTACCTAGGGTAACCCCTTGGTAGGCTGCTGACTAGATATCGTCGACAGCTGGCGCGCCAGGTAGGGGTGTGCTCCTGATCCGTCGTTGAGCGAGATGGATTGTCTCTTTGCAATAGCAGATCCAATCTCTTGGAGCCTCGTCGCGAGATTCCGAGGTTGTCTTTCTCACCATGGCAGCTCATTGGCTCCTGTCAATGACTTGCTATGGTTCTCGATCGTCGTCACCTCGAACGCCGTGTGGTGACTCCAGCATGCTGTCCAGCCGCAGCCGCGACGTAGCACCCGCCAGGAAGCCGATCGCCATCACTCCGTCCCCGTGTTGCCTGTGTTAAGAATTGTATTCTGTTATGTATGCTAGGGGCGTCCAGGTTGTTGTGATTAGCTCCTAGATTGTAGGTTAAGTTAGATTGGTCAGCTACCTTGTTGTACAAGATGATCTCCTGTAATCTCTCAACTGTAAAGGCCACGGCAGGGGCTGTTCCTGCCCTATATTAACACGCAGCCGAGCATGCCAGGAGGCTAAGCTCGTTTAGCTATTTTCACATGGTAATCAGAGCCCTACTCCTAGCTAGCGGAGAAACACCATGGCCTTCCCTCATCTAGCTTCATCCTCCAATGCATCTGCTGTTCCATCCTTCGCCTTCTCAGTGACCGAGAAGCTGGGCAGAAACAATTTCCATCTCTGGAAACTTCAGGTCACCTCAGCTCTTAGGGGCGCCCAAGTGGCATCGTTCATCGAACCAACAGCCGTGCCGCCGTCCCCGTTCCTCAAGGTGGAGGGGACGGACAGCAAGGAGGAAGAAGCCAAGCCGAACCCAGATTATGATGCCTGGGTAGCCAAGGACCAATCGGTCCTGTGTTTTCTTTTGGGATCTCTGGGAAAGGAGATATCCCCCTAGATCCCTACCACGCTGAAGACCGCGCGAGAAGCGTGGGTTGCCATCGAGGGACTGTTCGCGTCGCAGTCGCGTGCTCGTCTCATCACGACTCGCATGGCGCTGGCGACGGCGTCAAAAGGAACGTCCTCGATCGCCGACTTCTTCCAGAAGATGAAGGGGCTGGCCGACGACATGATGTCTGCCGGCCACAAGCTGCAAGATGAGGAGCTGATCTCCTACATCCTCACCGGTCTGGACGCTGAGTACGACTCAGTGGTCTCGGCCATAGCCTCGCGGGTGGAACCGATCACGGTCGGGGATCTTTTCACCTAGCTGGTCGCGTTCGAGTCAAGAATGGAGATGCGTAGCGGCGGTGGTCAGCAGTCGTCCGCAAATTTGGCGGCGAAAGGGGGCCGCAACAACATCAACCAGAACCGCGGCGGTGGTCGCGGAGGAGGCGGCCGCGGTGGCTTCACTCGCGGCGGCAAGGGCGGCTGTGGAGGCGATCGTCCCCAAGGAGGCGGTGGTTTCCAATCTGGAGTCTATTGTCAATTGTGTGGCAAGGAGGGCCACACCGTTGTTCGCTGTTTCAAGAGGTTCGACACGAACTTCACTGGCTCGCCACAGAAATCTGCATCAAGCGCCACCCACTCCTATGGAGTAGATACCAATTGGTATATGGATTCAGGGGCGACAGACCACATCACCAGCGAACTGGACAAGCTCACCATGCGTGACAAATATCACGGGAATGATCAAGTCCACGCTGCAAACAGTACAGGTATGGGAATCTCACATGTTGGTCATGGAACTTTGCATTCCCCATCTAGCACTATACATCTTCACAACATTCTTCATGTTCCTAGTGCAAATATGAATCTTATTTCAGTAAATAAGCTCGCTCGCGACAATCATGCTTTTCTTGAGTTTCATCCCGATCACTTTTGTATTAAGGAGCAGGTGACGAAGAGAATTCTTCTCAAAGGCAGATCTGAAGGAGGACTTTACCCCATCAAGCCATCATCCCCTAGCTCGCCAGGAAATAAAGAAGCTCATAGTGTCGTGAAGCCTTCAGTGTCAATCTGGCACCATAGGCTAGGTCATGCTGCACTTCCTGTAGTTCAGCACGTTCTTAGTCATCATAAACTTTCTTTTGTCAAAGATAATAGCAATAAACGCATCTGTGATGCCTGTCAACAGGGTAAGAGTCATCAGCTACCCTATCCTAGGTCAACTAGCGTGTCATCCAGTCCCTTGGATCTAGTCTTCTCTGATGTATGGGGCCCTGCTCCACAATCTGTTGGTCGCTTTTCATATTACGTGAGCTTCATTGATGATTATTCTAAGTTTGTGTGGATTTATCTTCTTAAGCATAAATCCGAAGTGTTTCAAGTCTTCCGTGATTTTCAAACCCTTGTTGAACGTCAATTTAACCGAAAAATACGTGCTATGCAGACCGACTGGGGAGGGGAATATCAAAGCCTAAACTCCTTCTTTACAAAGATAGGAATTGCTCATCAAGTTTCCTGCCCCTATGCGCATCAGCAGAACGGATCTGCTGAGCGAAAGCATCGGCACATAGTTGAAATGGGTCTCACCCTTCTTGCCCAAGCATCTATGCCGCTTAAGTTTTGGGATGAGGCTTTCCTTGCTGCTGTGTTCATTATCAATCGTCTCCCTTCACGAGTCATCAACCAAGAAACCCCTTTGTTTCGTCTGTATGGTCATGAACCAGAGTACAATGCTCTTCGTACATTTGCTTGCGCATGCTGGCCCAACCTAAGGCCGTATAATTCACAGAAGTTAGAATTTCAATCCAAACAATGTGTCTTCATTGGTTATAGTAATTTGCACAAAGGATTTAAGTGCCTCGAGCCTTCCACCGGGCGTGTCTATGTGTCTAGAGATGTTGTTTTTGACGAACACCTCTATCCCTTTGCATCTCTTCATCCAAATGCCGGAGCTAGACTCCGTGCTGAGCTTATCCTACTACCAGACACCCTTGTCGATCCATCATCGTTGCCCTCCTTTGGGGATGCATTGTTACATGATTCTCATGAGTTTTCCCAGGCTACTAACAGTACTCCATCAAGTACACGTTCAGATGTTGTGAATATAGGAAAAAATTCCAAGCAAAACGGTGCTAGATCGAGCTCTGACGGAGAAGAAACAGGTGTTGTGCAGCGCCATTTTCTGTGTGGGGCGCCGGGGGACAGCGCCGGCCTCGAGGCTGATTCGCTGCTTGTTGTTGGGCGATGGGCGGCGCGCTCACTTCGGGATCGGGCGGCAAAGACTGTCCCGGACCATCGCCCGTTGCACCGGGAGTGCTTTGGAGGACTCCACGCCGGGTTCCTCTCAAGGGCTGAACATCACGCCTCCCCCTCCGGTGACGCCGGCGCTGGACCACAGACAGATCCGGGCGATGGTGACCCGCTGGTTGCACCTACTGAAGCCGATACGCCGGGATCGGGTGCAGGTGCTCATGAATCTGATACTCCACTGGATTCAGGTGACTACGGTGCGTCTACACGCTCCTCCGCTCCATCTGGCTCTGTGACACGGGCGCAGCAAGGCATCTTCAAGCCTAAACAATATAGCGATGGGACTGTTCGCTGGGGGATGATCTCCAGCACATCCTCAGAAGAGCCCCCGTCTATTGATGCTGCACTTCGAGATCAGCGGTGGCTCACGGCTATGCACTCTGAACTGGAAGCTCTTGAACGTAACAAGACGTGGCACTTGGTTCCCAGGCCCAAAAATAAAAATGTTATCGGGTGCAAGTGGGTATATAAAGTGAAGAGGAAAGCAGATGGATCTGTTGACAGATATAAGGCACGCCTAGTGGCCAAGGGTTACAAACAGCAGTACGGCATCGACTATGAAGACACTTTCAGCCCTGTTGTTAAGGCTGCGACCATACGGCTCATTCTGTCCATTGCCGTCTCCAGGGGTTGGTCCTTGCGGCAACTTGATGTCCAAAATGCGTTTCTGCATGGGGTTTTGGAGGAAGAAGTTTACATGAGTCAGCCACCTGGTTTCACTGACCAGTTACACCCTCATTATGTGTGCAAGCTTGACAAGGCTTTATATGGGCTGAAGCAGGCACCGCGTGCATGGTACTCTCGGCTTTGTGCTAAATTGCAACAGTTGGGGTTTGTAGCATCCAAGTCAGACACTTCCTTGTTCTACTACAACCGGGGGAAGCATACGATTTATGTCCTTGTTTATGTTGATGACATCATCGTGGCGAGTTCCTCTTCAGACGCCACTAGTGCATTACTTGCTGACCTACAACAAGACTTTGCCTTGAAGGATCTTGGTAACCTACATTATTTTCTCGGTATTGAGGTGAAGCAGCAGCATCACAATCTGATCTTGACACAAGAACGCTATGCCATGGACATTCTGGAGCGCTCGGGAATGAACAAGTGCAAAGCTATCGATACACCCCTCTCTAGTACGGAAAAATTGAGTATAACTGAAGGTAAAGCTCTCGGATATGATGACTCTACTAAGTACAGAAGTCTAGTTGGTGCGCTTCAATATTTAACACTCACTAGACCAGATATTGCTTTCGCTGTCAATAAGGTGTGTCAATTCCTACATGCTCCAACTACTTCTCATTGGAGTGCCGTCAAGAGGATTTTGCGCTATGTTCAAGGAACTAAGAATCTGGGTCTCAAAATCACTCCTTCTAAGTCCATGATGGTCAGTGCCTTTTCAGATGCTGATTGGGCTGGTTGTGTTGATGACCGTAGATCAACTGGGGGGTTTGCAGTCTTCCTTGGTCCAAACCTGGTGTCATGGAGTGCAAGGAAGCAACCAACAGTATCACGGTCAAGCACAGAAGCTGAATATAAGTCCCTTGCTAATGCAACTGCAGAGATGATCTGGGTTCAGAAGCTGCTTACTGAACTGGGAGTCAGACATCCTCCTATGGCTCGGCTTTGGTGCGATAATCTTGGTGCCAAGTATCTTTCTGCCAATCCTGTGTTTCATGCTAGAACCAAACACATTGAGATCGATTTCCATTTTGTTAGAGAACGGGTTGCTCAGAAACTACTTGAGATCAGATTCATTAGCTCAGGAGATCAGGTCGCTGATGGTTTTACCAAGGCACTACCTAGAGTCAAGTTAAGAGAATTTAGAGACAATCTCAACCTTGTATGCGGCTGAGATTGAGGGGGAGTGTTAAGAATTGTATTCTGTTATGTATGCTAGGGGCGTCCAGGTTGTTGTGATTAGCTCCTAGATTGTAGGTTAAGTTAGATTGGTCAGCTACCTTGTTGTACAAGATGATCTCCTGTAATCTCTCAACTGTAAAGGCCACGGCAGGGGCTGTTCCTGCCCTATATTAACACGCAGCCGAGCATGCCAGGAGGCTAAGCTCGTTTAGCTATTTTCACAGCCTGCAGCTACATTTCCCGCCGTCTCATCGACACCGCTGCAACTACATCTCCCCCGAGTTTTGTCGGTCAGGAGCGGATCACCTCACCAAGCCTCTAGCATCCATGCTGTTCAGGCCCGCCGATCGACGTACTCAGGCCTGCATGCACATACGCATCTGCTAAGCGTGAGATGGCCTTCCTTGTTTGGTGACCCGGCCGATGCCTACTGCTCCGATCGAAAGCTAAGTCACTCCCATCTTATTATTTTTAATTAAATATTCTAATGCATATGTATATCTCGGTGGATCTACAACGTGTGCTTTTGGTGTGCCATTGTCACGATGGTTCTTGCCGTTGTCGCACATCGCACGCCGTCAGCCCGTCGCGGTGCATGTTTGCCCTTCGCCGCCCCTTGCCTACAACATGGATCACCACATCGAGGCAACCAGAACTCCGATCAGATTAATCAATCTCTCCGTATGCCACAACAAGCAAGGCAGGATCCAATGTACAAACGCCATGCAGGCTACCCAGATTTGTCCATATATATATCATAACTCCGCCGATTACTCCACCCAGACACCGACTCCTCCACTCAAACGATCGGCCCTCACCGAGATTCTTCATGACACCGGCCAGCATGCCGTGACTAGGCTACGCCTTGCGCCGACTATTCCATGCGATGCGCCCGACTACTCCGATCGATCTGCCAATTACTCCGCTTGGGCGCCGACTTCTACCGCTTGACACGCCGACTTCTTCGCCGACGCACCAACTTCTCCGCTCGGCGTGTCAACTACTCTACTCTCACCACAACGACGACCCGTCTCCACTAACAAGCTAAGTCATAATCTTAATATATTTCTGAATATTCTCCAATCTTTATATATCTCCACATATTTCTCCAACTGTTTTATCGCCATATCAATTAATTTTTACAATGATTTTTATCCGCCGACCAGCCGCCAGCTATGCTTTTTTTCGAGTCATCCAGAAATGACCCTGTCCTCGATCTCGACCTACACGTGCATGCAGCTCCGCACTCTACGTTACGGTCAGTCAGCAGCGGTTCCTCGGTGACTCTCGTGCTCCTACGCGTACACGAGGCATGAGCTCCTCCGCGCTATGGGGTATGAGATAGTTGGGGCTGGGTAACAAGATACAAAGCTACACTGCAGGGCACCACTTATATTTTCAACATTCGGATTGCCGACCGGCCACGTTCTGATTTGCGTTATCCAGAAACGGCCCTGTTCCTGACTTAATCCTAAAGACGTGCATGCAGCTCCGCGCTTTGCATTGAGGGTCAGTCAGACAGTGGCTCTTCGGCGACGCCTGTATCTCTACGCGTGCATACAGCTTCCACGCTAAGCACTATGGTCTACAGGCTAGTCGGGGCTGGTAATAACGCGATAAAGAACCAACTAGTTGTACTCCACGCATATCAATAAATTTTTGCCAAAAACGAATATAATACCGCTAATATCATCAATACCGATTCTCGCCAAATTTTATATTTATTTTTACATCATGTACTACCTGTTCTCCATATTTATTGCAGGGGCCTGGTTCGGTCATCGAGCTTATTCTCTACGCTCGGGGACTAGATCAGGCTAGAAGGACATAAGAACTACCGCCAACCAGGTGGTTGCACCACCTGGCGCTCGGATTTCGCCGCCGACCAGTTAGTTAGACTACTCGCCGCTCAGATTTCATCGCTGACCAGTTTCTCCGACCACTTGGCACTCATCGCCAGTCACCGCTCGCCGTTCGTCTCCGCTCGGCGCTCAATGCCGATAGCCACTTGCCGTTCATCTCCACTCGGCGCTCAACGCCGATCGCCACTCACCGTTCATCTCCACTCGGCGCTCAACGCTGATCGCCACTCGCCGTTCATCTCCGCTCGGTGCTCATCGCCGATCATCGCTCGCCATTCGTCGTCGCTCGCTGCTAGTCGCTCATCGCTGTTCGAACGCTCAGATTCTTCATGCAAGTGTCACTAGCTACGCTAGTGTGCTATTAGGTTACTCAATGTTGTTCGGTTCAGGGTGCTAATCCTGGGCAGCACATCGGGGGCCTTGATATACACATGACAGCTAAGCTGGGGACTGATTATTTATTCGCCTGTATATTGGAATCTTCTATCCTTTGACCCTGCTACAAGATGCTTCGCTATCTTCTAGCAGGCTCGGGGACTATGGGTGTACACGTCACCTCACGGTGACTTAACGGGTGTACACGTATCTAGACATGAAGAAATCTTAAATTTAATTTTGAGCCCCTTGCATCCTTTTTGCAGGCCTTATCTGAATAAGTCCAAGGTCAGCCGACTAGCTCACGCTTGGACTTTATCGCCGACCAGCTTGCTCAAGCTTCATCACCGACCAGTGCGCATGACCTCATTGCCGACCAGCGCGCCCGGACTCCATTGCCGATCAGTTAGACTGGTCGGATTCTTCGTTCCAGCCGTTCGGCTTCAGATTCAGCTACTCGGACTGATTCAAAACGGCGTTGCTCAAAGGATACAAGGCGCTCGGGGACTAGCTATGGAGGTATAGCCCCCCGGTACCCTCAAAGTAATACATGGGCCGCATCATTAGCAGTCCGGCCCATGAGATATGATAAATGTTGTAATCTTGATTAGTACCAACTTGGATACTTTACTTGTAAGCCTGTCCCCTCTAGACTATATAAGGAGGGACAGAGGTACCCCCATAAACAACGCGAATACAGTATAGAACACAGGATGTACGGTATTACGTCATACTGACGGCTGGAACCTGTATAAATCTTGTGTCTCTGTGCTTATGTTTGGGTTACCATCTCGTTCTTGATCTTGCGCATCCCACCACCATCATCTAGTCTACTACCTAGGGTAACCCTTTGGTAGGTTGCCGACCAGATATCGTCGACAGTGTGTCTGTCCACTATCATGAAAACCGTATTGTTTACCCCTGTTATGAACATTAGTCTACCTTTCATACAAAGCATAATATTCATGATTGTGGTTTTATACTAAAATCTACTCTAGCCTTCCTACTAAAATCTACACTAGTTTTAGTACTAGTGTTAAGGAATGCTGAAAGTGCGCTGTATAGCATCTCCAAGGCACTAGCCGCTAAGGCTATAGTCCTAACGTTATTTAGGATATGACTCTCTTGATAGAGGTAAGAATAGTCTTGGTATGCCACGGTGCCCGTGCCAGGCTATTTTGAAGCTATCAATTAGAGGAGGATCACTAATAGCAGTAAAGAGAATAACTGGTGAGGTGTGCCTTAGTACCATGGCTGGACTTACATCTAGTGATATGGTAGTTGAGGTACACCACCCCAAGCATTTCTTACACATTGCCGGGGATAGATTTTACTTCTATTCTCAATAATGATGTTAAGAAATGTCAGCCGCATTTCTAGTGCTGTTATCAGGGGACCAAACCTGGTGATACGCTAACAAATGCCAACAGGTACCCCTTATAAACAGAAGCAATAGCAATGCTCGTAATACAACCAATAACACCCCAACTGGACTAGGGCTATTACTCGAGATACTCGAGGGCCTGAACCTGTATAAAAAGTCGCTCTCAATACACGCATCAACCACCAAGCTCCGTTAGATTCGACAAAACTCGAACAAAACTATCCCGGGTACCCTTGAGACAGGCTATCGGTGATAAAACATCAATAATTCTTTATTTCTTTCCCTGAGATTGGCTTCTGTGTGTGTCACACTATCCAAACATCTATCATACCCCTACTATGAACTTTGGTATACTATACAACATGTTATCTTGCTCATGTACTTGATAGAGTCTTTTATACCTGTGCCTTCCCTTAGAAAAATATGATACCCTGAATACTTCCAGATGAAATGCTACAACGGTAATTCCGTGCGCTTATGGACTTGTTCTGTAATCATTAAAAACTAGCATTGAGACGTTTCTACTTATTTTCTCTTGTTGTGGGTGAAAACAGGATAGTGTTCGATGAGGTTCAAGTTGCTAACAAGCTTCACCGAGAATCCCGAGTCACTCCAAAGGACGGCTCAACTCTTTATCATTCCTCCTTCCAATACTCCATCGACAACCGAACTCATCACCCTAGCACCATTAGCACTAAACTCGATGGCCCAGACGACACTCCGTGAGTTCTCTGTTCACATTGTTGCCAATGTGCCCGTTGGGCTCATTATCAACATAGGCAACACGAACTTCGTGCTAAGGACCGGGCTGATCAAGATGGTGCAGGTACCTCTGAAATCGAAAGGTAATGATTCAAATCTTAACTCAAATTATATTTCAAATCAATTTTCTATTAAAAACTTATTGATAGACAAAGCAAAAGTAAAAAATGCCTCATAAACATGCTTGTCTCTAATGATAAAATTGGTAAAAAAATCCCTCAATAATAATAAAAATTTGTCTTCCTCTATGGAAAATCAATTGAGCTTGTACAAAATGAAAGAAAATCATTTAGCTCATACTGCTACTTCTATTCCTATAAACATTATCTTCACGGGTACCACAGTGGTGGCAAAGTCCACTCAGAAGCCGCCATATCCTAACCATGCAGAAAAAGCCAAGAGCACAAGGAAGATGAACCTTTAAAAGAAAACAGGCGTCAAGACAAGCTGGGGGAAGATTTCCATCCACTCAAGGTCCACAGCCTTTACACACTAGCTGTGCGTGAAGCTGACCTTGCTACTTATCTGAGCTGGTGCATTGTACCTTCCTCTACTTCATCATAGAGAAGTCATCATCTAACCAAATAAAATCATGCCACCGATGCAGCAACCCCAATACTTCCATCCCCGGATCTTTGCCGGTAAGTATACTCGGTATGTAGATATTCACCGACCTTTTTTTACTCACTTATCTCCATGAGAATATATTCTTTTAAGCTCATGCTTTTCTCATTTATGTCATATGCTCTAGTTTGGTTATGTGCAGACATGGCATAACCATAGGCTTTTTAAATTAACCATGGTACTTAGGTTAAAATAGCCTTCTTAACGTAATTTAGACATGGTGTTTAAACTTTAGTTAATAAACTTTGAGTATATTTCATAAATTATAGAAGTAATTTTATATGGAGATAAGTCAAGGCTATGAATTAAATGCTTTTTCATCAAAGCATTATCTGAGTATAAAGGTGGGGTGAGTAGAAAAAATTCAAAAGTTTCGAAACAATTTAGCAAAAAATCATTTTCTACACTAGAATAATTTGCTATTCTTATTTCTCATTTTTTCAGAATTTTTGAAAATAATTTTTATAATAAAATTTTATTGGAAATTAATTTCTAAGCCAACCATTAGGAATTCAAACGAACCCCCACGGTCGGGGAGTTTGAATGGGCTGTTGGCCACTTTGCCTCCACCATTTTATTCTCTTGCTCACATGTGCTTCCATTCATTTCCAACAAAGTTGTAGCACAAGAAACCTCTGTAAAAAATCTCTTGCACAAACTAGCCAAGCAAGCTCTCGAGTGTGATTACTTTTCTAACCATAACCCGCTCTCGAGTTGTGCTTGTCTTTCTGTTGTTTTCACCATGAATACCAGCAGTGGCACCTCCAACATCAATAGTGGCAACAGCAACAGCAACGATAACAGGAACGAGCAGAAATAAGTGTCCTGATAAGGAGGTAGTCCGAGCAATAGATGGCCTACTGGCAGTCTTTGGGGTAGAACTCCGACCCATAGGCATCAAGCTAGCTTGGGGAGGACCCCGTTCCCAAGGTGACTTGCACTTGCATTGCATATTTATTTTCAAGAATTGTTCCTTTTTAATTCTGCATGAAATATTTAATTTCAAGTATCTCTTTCCATAAAAAATTTTAAAAAAAAAATCAAATATGCTAAAAATACCAAAAATATAATTCCACTCCAATATATGTGATGTAAGATATGCTCAGTATTTCCTTTGTTGAAATAATAAATAGTTGCTCTATCTTATAATTCACATGTGCCTAGCTTGTAACTTACTTTTCCTCAAAATCTGAGTTTATTGGCTAAAAATATCCTATCCTAGAAACTTGTGATCTAGTGGGTTGCATATGCTTGATCTAGTCTAGGTTGGTTTAGGCTATGATTTGGTATGAATAGAATTTGCTACAACCTTGTTTCTAGAAAAGCTTGAAATCTAAAGTTTACCTTTCAAAAAAATCTTAAAATTCAAAGTTCTTTTGATATGATCTAAGTAGACTACCTTGTTATGCACCCATAATCGGAATTCTATTTGCACAAAATAAATTTTGCTCTCTATATAATGATTCTCTCTTAGAAGTCAAAAGAGAGTTTGGGCTATGCAAAAAGAAGAAAATAATACATGCCAAAAGATGCATGGGAGAAGAAAAAAATGGACACATGTGTGTCCAAGAAAAAGAGAAAACAATGGGTACTCTGATACCTGCCAAATAAAACAATGGGTACTCTGATGCCCGCCAAAAAGATAGCCCATTTTTCTCAAAAAGACAAAAGAGAGAGTCATGCATATGAGCAAGAAAAATATAAAAATACTTCCACACTTTCACATTTCGATCAAGGTGTATAACATAGTAGTTTTCTATGATCTAATCATTTGAATTTTGAGTTTATTTCAAAATGTTAAAAATATCTCCGGAAAAGAAAGCAATTCCAAGGGACAAGGTAGTATGCAATTCTATGAAAAACCACTCTTGCTACTACCAACCTAAGACAAAGAGGAAAGTAAAAAGCCCCACAAGTAACAAGTATACAAGGCGGATAATTTGTTGATTTACTCAGATCAAAGAAGGAAAGCTTTGTTATAAGTATGGCACTTGTGAAAAATAATCGGCATAGAAGCAATTCGTAATCAACAACCAAGTTCTTGGCTTTTGCTTGAGGACGAGCAAAGGGTAAGCTTGGGGCAGTTTGTTGGCGGTCATTATTGATAAGCTTATACCACCAACTATGATCTAGAAAGGAGATAACTAGCATATTTTTCACACATATACATTTACTATTGACCTATTTCCACTTGTATTGGAGAAATATTATTTTTGCGAGAACATTTATGGAAACAGTGGAAATGGATAAGAGATCACCCTGGGCACGATTTACCTGGAACCGAGAACCGAACCGAATTTACCTGGAACTGAACCGATACCGAACCGAAACCGAAAAATTCGGTTCCCGTTCGGTTCTGAGTTCCAAGGAACCGAATTACCGAGGTAAATACCGAAACCAAACTGAATTTACCGGTATTACCAAACTTACCAAATTTACTTAAAATGTGATAAGTTTGAGTGTTGTTATATTATTAATTGTACTATTATAGATTATTAATTGTACTATTATAGACTATTATATTATATATTTTTGGCACTCATACCTATAATCTTGTGGACTTTTATATGTATATGTATTTTGCACTATTATTATCTATGAAATCATGTCAAAATTAGTTTTTTGAACCTGCTATTGCATCAATTCGATCTTGTTCAAGTAAATACCGAAACCGAACCGAATTTACCGATACCGAATTTCCTCGGTACCGAATTTTTTTAGGAACCGATCGGTACTAGTTTTTGAGGAACCGAATTTTGCACGGGGAACCGAGTACCAAACCGAATGCCGAACTGAGTACCGAACGCCCAGGGTGAATAAGAGAATGCGCTTTCTGGCAAGGTGTAATCTACAAAATAAAGCAAAGCCCAACCTAAAAGCCAAATCGGGCCAACTACCACCGCAGGAGAGGTCTAGGCTTGGCCCACGGCCCACTGGCCGAAGGCGGTGTTGGGGGGCCACCCCCAGGTGCGGGTGCACCAGGGGTGTGGCCACCCCCCCAGCTGCCACACAGGCCCAAACTTTGGATAGCGGTTCGGGGGAGGCGGTTCGAGAGGTTGGTTCACCCGGGGCATTAACTCCACCTCGGCCCCCAAATTGACCTAGAGAGGACTATAAGAAGAGGGGGAGACCCCCTACACAACACACACCACACTTGGAGCCTCTCTTCCTCTCCACACTTGTATCTTTTATCTTTAGTAGTATTTTGTAGCTAGGCCAAGTCTTGTACTAGGAGAGCAAGGGCACTTGAAGATCTGGTATGATCAATCTAGTATTTTCTACTTTGATTCTTATCATGTTCTTCATCATGTTTTTTTCTTATTTTCTCAATATAGTTATGATCATGTTCTAGAGCTAGGTTCTTATGTTACTAGTTTAGCATATGATCTTTGCTCTGTCATTCATACCGTACATAAGAAAAAGAGATATCTTATCCATAGGGATAAGAATATCATGTTTTAGGGTCCATCCCTTAGTTAGCTAGTTAGAGTGGAGTAGGGAGAGGTGTGAGGAAGAGTTGGGGAAGAACCACCTTTTTCGGTCTTCCCTTGCTTATCTATCGATGAGCATGTTCTTGGTACCTTAACGGGATCTTGGCCAAGTAAGTGTTCATGGTTGTTATAGTTTTCTATGTCTTTTGATTAGATGAGCTTTACCTAAACTTGTTTGCAGGTTCGTTGTCCGTCGTCGTGGCTATTGATGGTGGATAGTGTCAACCTTTTAATAGTGCAATAAACAAGAAATAGTCAATACACGTAGAAGTCTAGGGTTTTAACTGATAATTTTAAGAGTTTTGGTGATTTTATATTTTCTAGGGACTGTTCTAAAAAACCATAGAGAAGGACTTAATTATTAAGCAAGTTATCAAAATTATCTCATGGTTAAACATACGCCATTGGACTCTGGATGGAACCAGAAGACACCACAACGAAGCGGGGGCCCAAAGCCCATAGTGGGGTGTCGGGCGGCCTGGGCCATGGGGCCGGCCGGCCCAACACCTTCA
Source organism: Chrysopogon serrulatus (assembly GCA_015844335.1). Classification (NCBI taxonomy): domain Eukaryota; kingdom Viridiplantae; phylum Streptophyta; class Magnoliopsida; order Poales; family Poaceae; genus Chrysopogon; species Chrysopogon serrulatus. The sequence goes on along the minus strand of JADLZL010002357.1, from coordinate 47,480 downwards.
CCGTCTTGCCTCTGCCTTCTAGGAGCTTCATCCACCACCTTTGAGGATCCATATCCATCGTACGTGAAGTCGGTTTGATCCAAGGGTCCGTACGCATTCCACCAGGCTATATAAGGACACCCCTGGCCCCCTGTCTGAGGCATCCTTGTAACCCTAATTCATTATCTCTAGTTGGATCAGTTGAGTCCCTATGAAAGGATCTACCTCTTAGAGTAGCTATCTAGTCTTTAGAATTAGAGAGAGGAGTTAGAGAGTAGAGTTTTAGAGGAATTTGGGCCTGTCGGTGCTTCTCTTCGGCTATATTCCCCGGAATCAAGTTCCTTCGCACGGAGCTTGCTTCTGAGGTTCTTTGGTCATCTACTCCTCATGTAAGTAAGCATTGTATTCCTATTGTTCTTCTAGTTCATAATTCTTTTGAGTACTTAGTCTATAGGACCCTATAGATTTAAGTAGTAATTCTAGGTGTAAGCATGGTTCTTAGATCTAGTTTACTTGTGAATGTTCCTTGTCTTTTTGGTAGATGGTAGCTCACGAAGGTGACTTTATAGCTTCGTTGAATCCTCTGTAGTCCATCACTCGTTAGAAGGTCCGGTAGCCTTTAAATGCTGGTAGGGAGAACTCTAATTTCTACCCCTATTCAAGTTATCTGGCCGTGTTAGAACATTAGAAAATATAGTTTACCGAGGTTTGAGCTAAGGTAGTTTTAGTGATCTCCTCTTGTCTCTATCTAGTCTTGATTTCTACTCTGGGTTAGGTTGGTTTGTAATTATACTCATACGTTTCCTTGTGGATACGATATCTAAAACCTCCGGGTGAAGTGCCACATCGGTATTATATCTGTGCGCTTGTGGATAGTTAAATTTCCTTATGTGCATTTAATTTATACCAACAGTGGCGGATGCTCTAGTAGAGGGTCCCTGATAAAGATGGAGTGCCCTGTACAACACTAGAGTAGTAGTCGATAGTATAGACATGGTGTCTACACTAGAGGCTACCTTCGTTTGCCTCGTACCTGATGGTTGAGGTGGTAGACGGCAGATGGTGATAGCCCTATCCGTCCCTTGTAATCCCCCACGTCTAGGGTATGGCGTAGAGCTGTAGGCCAGCAATGCTTGGTAGACCAAGTGTTATCCGATACCCAAAGTAAATAAGTAGAAGTATAGTTTGTCTACCTTTAGACTGTGAAGCCATAGGAATCCATCTTTAACTTCACTACTCTACTCTTGTGTACACTAGGATGCCATCTCCAGTTTAGATTTATTCTTTCTTTCTTTCTTTATTCTTTATTTCCTTATCCCTCAGATTGGCTTCTGTGTGTGTCACACTATCCAAATATCTATCATGGTTTATCCTAGCTATGAACTTTGGTATACTATACAACATGTTATCTTGCTCATGTACCTAATAGAGTCTTTTATACCTGTGCCTTCCCTTAGGAAAATATGATACCCTGAATACTTCCGGGTGAAATGCTATAGCGGTAATTCTGTACACTTGCGGACTTATTCTGTAATCATTAAGAACTACCATTGAGACATTTCTTGGTTTCATTGCTCAATATGCAATCCTAGTAACAATGCTAAGAATGCCCACAAGTATTACTGGCACTATTGCTAAGAATGTAAAACTAGCAGTGACGTTAAGAAAAGCCAACTAATATCACCCCTGGTGGTGCCCGACCGCCTATGCCATAGCTCTGCTGCATGTTGTTCATCCTTGCTGTTCAAGATGCGATCCCTCAGGTTGACACTGGCATTGATACGGCCATGGAGGTCGCCGCCGGGCTGCTCCACTTCCTAGTCGGTGCTACGATGGCCCCCGTGGATGCCGCTGCGGTTCACGCTTCGTCCACCTCCCTAATTAGCGTCGCGCCTCCCGCCATGGTGGACCTCGGATGGCTGGTTCTAGCTTTGGCCATGCTGGGACGAGTGTTGGCATTTCTTAATGTCATCACAAAGAATAGAAGTACAATCTATCCCCGGTAATGGCGCCAGAAATGCTTGTTGGCATACCGTAGTATCATATCACCAGATTTAGGCCTGGCCATGTTAGCAAGGTATACCTCACCAGTTATTCCCTCTACTGCTACCAGTGATACACCTCTAATGATAGTTTCAGGATATCCTGGTATAGGCACCGTGGCATACCAAGACTATTCTTACCTCTATCAAGAGAGTTATATCCCCAATAACATTAGGAGTATAGCCTTAGCGGCTAGTGCCTTGGAGATGCTATACGGCACACTTTCAGCATTCCTCAGCATTAGTGCTAAAACTATATTCCTGACTACCGTTGTAGCATTTCAACCCGGAGTATTTCTAGGTGTTATATTTATATTTTCCCAAAGAAAGGCTAGTATAGACTTTAGTATGAAACCATAATCATGAATACTATACTTTGTATGAAAAATAGACCAATATTTATAACAGGAGTAAACAATAAAGGTTTTCATGATAGTGGACACACACACACAGATAAATGACTCTCAAGCGGAGAAGATGATGGCAGCATAAAGAATAAAAGAATAAATGAATATTCTACAGGAGCAATGGTCCTAATACAGCTAATGCCCAGAATGTAGTTAGTCATACAAAGTTTACTCCTACACCATAGATCGGAAGACCACCGGGCACTGGTCTGCCAGTCAAGCATGGGTGGCAATTTAGACTCCTACACCATAGCCGAACATGGGGGATTACAAGGGACGGACAGGGCTGTCACCACCTGCCACCTACCACCTTAACCGTGGACTATGAAGTGCAATCACCGGTTCCCCTATACCTGAGCACCATGCCCACATATAGAGAAACTACCCAAGTCCCCTGGGTCTCTCACCCTACGGATGAACGAGTAAAGAACTTAGATGTTGTGCGATGAACCACCACCCCTCACAACTCTATTCCTAATCATGTAAATGTATGAATGGTTAAGAACAGAGTTCTATATACTAAAAACATGATATGAACACTATGAATTAGCAAGCATATCATGAACAAGGCATATGAACTAGAAGTCCCATGTTCTATGATCAAATCACACAAACTATCATCTAGTTCATATAACAAGATCATATCACTAGAACTATACTCTAATTCTAGAATATTGCTATATTAATAAAAAGAGAGGAAGAACATGATGGAAAGAATTATATTCATACCAAAGACTAGCTAAGATATTTCCTTCTCTTACAAGGTGAGCCTTGCTTCACTACTACTAAGGATAAAGTGAAAAGTGGAGAGAAACACTTAAGAGTACAAGTGAGAGGTGTAGTGTGTGTTGTTTGTTGGGGGTTCTCCCCCTTCTTTTAGATGGGCTTGAGGTCAATTCCAGGGTGAGGGGCATTGATGACCAGCTGAACCGACCTCCACACCGCCTCAGGGAACCGCTAGAGAAAGATGGGCTAGGCTGGCCCACCTAAGGGTACGCCCGCACCAGGGGTGGCCCCCCTCGGGCCCAGGTTTAGCCCACTTGCTCCTTGGTGCCTCTGGACTCCTCTCCCATGGGTTGTTGGCCCAGATTGGTAGTTGGACTTGGGCTTTGCTTTATTCTTGTGAAATACGCCTTGTCAGAAAGTGTATTCTTGTGATCTTTTCCTCTTTTCCTTGTATATTTCCTGTAAATCAATAGTGCTCTAATACAAGTGGAAATAGGTCAATAGTAAAAGCATATGTGAATATGGTTATGATAATTCTCCCTTTTTGGGTAATAGTTGGCGGTTAGAGTATGTCGGTATTTGCCGCCAACAACATCCCCCAAGCTTACCTTTTGCTCGTCCTCGAGCAAAAGCTAAGAACTTGGTTGTTGATCAGTAGTTGCTGCAATGCTGATTATGTTTCATAAGTGCCAGGATTATAATGAATCTTTCCTCCTTGAGCTAAGTAAATTGGTTTTTCTTATATTTATCCTTTTATACTTGTCAATTGTGGGGCTTCTAGCTATCTCTTTGTCTTAGGTAGGTATTTAGCAAGAAAGGTAGGCATAGAACTTGTATGCAACCTACTCTTTTGAACTGCTTTCTTCTCAGAGTTTATATTTTTATATGAAGAGCAAAGTTCAAATGATTAGATCATAGCAAATTACTAAGCTATACACCTTGATTGGAGGGAATATTATTATATTTTTTTCTTTTGATATCTTATGCATGACTCTTTCTCTTTTGGTATTTTCGAGAAGTGGGGGCTATCTCTCCGGTAGGTACTTTTTGTACCCATTTTTTTTCGCTTCGGGCGGGTGTCTTTGCACCCCTTGTTTTATTCTCATTTTTTTGGCACATACCCTTTTGGTATGGCATCTTTTATTGGCTCATGCTTCCTTGGTATGGCATCTTTTCATTTTTATAGCCCACACTCTTTTTTGACTTATAAGAAAGAATCGATACATAGAGAGCAAAAAGTTTTTTCATTATGTATGTATGAATTCCGATCATGGGTGCATAACAAAATAATCTACTAAGATCATATCAAAGGAACTTTGGTTTTTATTATTTAGAATTTTTTTAAACTTCAGTATTCAAGCTTTTCTTAGAGCAAGATTGTAACAAATTTTTAGTCATAGCAATTCAAGCTTCATACCATCCTTAGACTAGATTAAGCTCCATACATCTAAGTTTTCAAGTTTCTAGGATGAATATTTTTAAACCAATAAATAGATCTTAGAGAAAACTAAGTCATAAACTAGGCACAGATGAATCATAAAATAGAGCAACTATTTATCATTTCAACAGGGAAAACTATGCATAGCATATTTCACATATTTGAAGTGGAATTCATGTTTTTGGTTTTTTATTTCTATTTTTTTGATATGAAAATGCTAGAATGAATTACCTTTATTCAGGGGTCCTCCCCCAAGCTAGCTTGAAACCTGTATGTTAGTGAAAACAATTTGTGCCAAAGAGTTTGGACCAGTCATGTTTTAGGTTCAGTGGTCAAATTTTAAGTTTGACCAAGGTAAACTTAGTATCTAAGCTCCATGCTTACATAAGAAGTTTATGAAGATATGATTGATCATAAAATCATATTTTAAACCAAAACATATTTGTAAAAAAAATTTTGGGTCAAATTTTATTTTATTTTTATTATATTGTTAGTCTTTATGATCCCTTGTAAACTTAAATTTGGTTCAATGATCAAATTTTAATCAAGGTAAACTTTCTAGGCTAAGCACCATGCTTAAAGATAGAAAGCTTATGAAAACATATTGGCACATTCAACATTTTTCAAACCAAATGTTTATTTATAAAGGTTAGGGAGGTTATTATTTTTATTATTATTATAATAGTTGTTAGTAGGATAACTTACCAAATTACCTTTTGGTAGAAAGCTCTTCATTTTTAGTCCAGTGAGTGGGACTCTTCTCCTTGTCCTTGGGTTCTGCTGTGCATGAAATGTTCGTGCTTGGAGAAGAAGGCACGAATGCTGGTACTTTTGGTCTCCACACCATTTTGGTTTTCTTTGGTGGTGTGGTGGTGGGCTTCGGAGCTTCCTTAAATTTTCACACCTTCTGATTTGCCTTTGGTGGTGTGGAATTAGTCTTGTTCTTTATTGGAGTCGGCTTGATCTTCTTCTGCTCCTGCCTCCCTTTGCCCTTGGTGTTTTTTGGGAGGCTACCCATTGGTAAAGAGTTGATCTCTACTTCTTTTATGCCTTGAGGATTTGGCCCATATTTGATTTCGATCATCTTACATTGCTTGTACTTAGGATTATCCTTGTTGTGTTCTTGTCTCCTAGCTGTAGTCTTCTCTTTGCTAACTTTTCTTTGCTGCCTATTGCTTCTTGGTTGCTATCTATTGTTGACTGGTGGGTTTATTGAATGTTTGGGTGCCCTTTTTGACTCTGGGGTCTTTTGGGTGTATCCGTTGAATGGACATTTCACCCTCTAACCAGAAAACTAGAAGTGAATTTGTCCTGACCCCATATAGATAATGGCGTTGGTGGTGTTGAGGAATGGTCTCTCCAAGAGGAGAGGCACACCATTATCTACACCATGTCGAGGATGACAAAGTCTGTGGGCACGTAGTCATCCTGGATTCTCACCAGGAAATCCTCAGCCATCCCTTCTGCAGCCCGTACTGATTGGTCTGCCATTTGTAGTTTGAAGTCTATAGGTTGTAGGGGCCCACCGATTAGGCTGTCATATGTCACCTTTGACATAATATTTACACTGGCCCCAAGATCGCAGTATGCATGCCGGAAGACCATTGGGCCAATCGAACACTCGATTGTTGGTTGGCCTGGGTCCTCCTTCTTAGTGATGAATGGAGGGTCCAGTAGATATCCTTTATGGACATGAGACTTACTAGGCCTTGTGGTGACCATTTTTATTGATTCGAGAGGTGCCTCGAGTTGCCCCGGGACCTTCCCCTCATTATTAGAAGGTAAAGCAGCGAAAATCTAAGCTAGTTGTGTTTTTAACATTTTATTAAAGCTCAGTTAATTTTTAATAGCAGAAGAATGATTTTCTATTTTAGTATTTAAGTTTTTAAAACATTTTGTCATTAAAAGATAACTTTTTATTTAGATTTTCATTAATTTTTGCTTGGCCTAATACCAAGTCTTTTGAGGATGGTTGATTTGAATTATAATTAGGATTGAAATTCGAATTACCTCCTTGTTGGCGGGGTTGATTGTTCCATCCGCCATTATTCTGTTGGAGATACCCATTGCTGCTGTTGCTGATAAAGGCAGCTTCTTCACGGGTTTCGAGGTAGTTGTTCTCCGAATGGCCAACGTTGCCACAGACTTCACACGTCATGTGTGAGTCTATAGCCTGGACGTGGCCCTTCGTCATAGCGTCTTTCTCTTGGGCTCTTTCGTCCTAGTTGTTTGAGCAGAAGGTCTATCTTGGCAGATATTATATCTGCCTCTTTAACAGTGTGCATACCCTTCTTGTGGGTATGGGACCTTTCCTCTCCCATCCTTGATTGGAGGGTATTTTCTCAATTAGGGCTTTCGCCCCATTGATGGTGAGGGAGAGGAACGCTCCTCCAACGGCAGCATCCAGATGACCCTTTGACATGGGGATTAACCCCTCATAAAAAGTTTGCAGGATCATCCAATCTTCCATTCCATGATGTGGGCAGGCTTGAATGTAGTCTTGTAGCCTGTCTCATGCTTCAGGAATATTCTTCAGGCTGCTTTGCTGGAATGATGTTATCTTCCCTCTCAGGGCAGTTGTTTTACCCAGAGGAAAGAACTTCGCAAGGAATGCCGCTGAGCACTTGGCCCAGATATCAACAGCTTTCCGGTCCTTGTAGAACCACTGTTTCGCCTTTCCCGTGAGGGAGAAGGGAAACAGGCGGAGACGGATAGCCTCTGGTGCGACATCTTTGATGACAATGGTGTTGCACAGCTCCAGGAACTGTTGGAGATGAGCATTGGCGTCCTCACTTGGCAAGCCACAGAATGTGCTTGCCTGCACCATTGTGATGAGAACAGTGCATAGTTTAAAGTTCTTGTCACCAAGGTTCATAGCAGGCCCAGTGGGCATGTTGGCAACATTGGGGACAGAGTACTTGTTGGTATCTATTAATGCCTACTGAATAATTTCACAAGTGCATGGATACATTGTAGCACTTCACCGGATAAGTATACCCAGTTTTAATATCAAACCCAAAGTAAAATGTGTGAGGGTCTTCTAAACTACACTTAACCACTTGAGTAGCAAACAAGGCTGTAGAAGGTAGGGATATAGAGGGGACAACTAAGGCTTCTAATTCAGGCTCGAGTAAGTTATGATTAGGATGCTTTACTGGGGAATTGGATAGAGGAGCACAGGCAAAACTAAAACCCTACTACCAATTATTCTCCTACTCGGTCCTACCGACGGGATAGTGGAATATATAAGATTCAATGGAGCTATAAAGTCACCTCCGTGAGCTACCACCAAATCCAAACAATAGGGTACATCTACGAGTAACGGAGTCTAAGGACCACGCTTACACTATGAATACTACTCTAACCCAAGAGCTACAAGGATTAAAGTACTCAAGAGAGTCGCAAACTAGTAAAATAAGATAAACAATGTTACTTACTTGAACTCAGAAGTTGATTCTGAAGTAATCTCAGATACAAGCCACAGAGGTAGCACCGACAGGCCGATACTCCTCCAAAACTCTCTCTTTAACTCTATCTCTCTATCTCTGAAGAACTAGCTTCTCAAGGTATAGAACTAGCTCTCTCTTGGAATGCTAACTCGAGAGGTCATCCATTCAAGGGACACCTCCGAGGATCCTAATTAGGGTTTCTCGCTAAAGCTCTTTTCTTCTAAATGGATCCGCTTCCCTAGGGGGGTTACCTCTCCTTTTATAGCCCTAGCGAATCAACGTGAGCCCTTGGATCAAACCGACATTGGTGGACGGTGGAGATCAATCCTCAAAGGCGGTGGAGTAAACCGGCCGAACCGGGCTGCGAGAGGGGCAGGCCCCAGACCGGTCGGGCCTGGGCTAGCCCGGCTGGTCTGGCCTGGTCTCCTCTGGCCCTCTGCTTCGGTCTCATGTCTTCTCATTCCTTCTGGAATGTTCCTATGTCACCGTGGCGTCCAATCTTGCATTCTATGTTGTGATGTAGCTCAAAAGCATGTCATTTCCTGTCATTTCTAGTATTTACCTGTAAAACCATTGATTCACTAAAACTCATGGAATTCGTTAGTCAAAGCCCTACTTCTAGGTAGATGAATTGCTTTTATGTCACTTTGGTTAGTTGATGGTTGGATTTGAACGTTAAGGACCGTCAACAACAACCCCATACTTAGGCTTTTACTCATCCTCGAGAAAAGTTTGGATAACTTCAGACATAACTCTAGACAAAGATATCAACATAAGCTCATTCCTAGTCATTCCTGCACTGTGAGATTCAAAGTGTCTACCATACAACTTTAGGGAGTTGAAAAGTAGAACAGTCAAACAGATTACCTTTGTCTCACTGCTAAGTCCATTGGAGTTTTTTGTAAAATTTTTGAAACAAAGCATAGCTTACCTGCTCCTCAATGTGGTACTCTCAAGTCACTCATTATATGTGGTATTTATGGATTCTCACTTAGGCATGAATGAGTGAATGCCTTTCCTTGCAACCTACCTCTAATAGGCTTATATGGAGTTCAAAGGTTTGGCATGGAATAGTATACTTACCTTACACGTCATTGAGCTAGTGTAAGAGTCCCAAGGAGAAAGGTGTCATACTCCTAGATCAAGATGTGCGTGTGTGTGGAATATATGGTGGCTATACTGATTCTACTATGCTCATACTTTGAAGGATATATCTCTCTTGCTTGAATTGAAGTGCTTGAAGACAATGGGCTATCATAAATTTTTCTTTTCTTTCTTTTTCTAGAGAGCTAGGCATCTAAGCGCCTTTTATTCTTTTTAACAATTGGACCCTTGTCTATTTTTTTATCCCTCTTTTTCTTTTTGCATAGCCCATGTCATCCTGCACAAAAACTTCTTGCAAGACAGAGATTTCTGATGATGTCAGAGCATAGGTGAACGACATCCTACCAAAAGTCTTTTTGGGTGCATACCCTCAATCTAAGAGCAGCATATTTTCTATGTGGATGGAAAAGGTTGCGCCTACCCCCTAGTGTAGGGATAGTGCATATATGGAGTGTGAGTGGATCTTGATCTTGAGAGCATGATAAATCTCTACAACATGGGTCTCAAAAGCTGACAGAGCTCAGTGCAAGACAAGTAACTTATGTGGAAAGTTTATGATCATGTTTGGCTCTATAGGCATTAAAGACCACAGAGGAGTAGCATAGCTATTGTTTTTATATTTTTGAAATAAATGCCCCAATAACTAGGCATAGAAATTTAGGTTCTCATGTTCTACTATCTCATACTTGTCAACAACTTAAGAGGCATGGGGTCCCTATAAAGAGTTTCCAACAGCTGCAAGTGTTACAGGAGATGAATTATGTAATTCTTGCCTTAAGTCATGACTAAGCTACTCATCCTTGAGGTGTAATCATGTTTCATTAAAGGGTATTCTATTAAGCTCAGTGCCAATAAATGAGAGTGTTTTGGAGTACGTACCTGGTTCCTGTTGAATGATTTTCCTTCTGAGTTCCTATGGGTTGTCTCCCCCACACTTGTTTCCTGTTTCCTTTTATGCACAACAAGGTGGAGATAAAAACAAACATATATCCAGAGAGATGATGACTCTAAAGACTCAACTTCTTTATTATCATTAGGCACATTTATTACACAATCAATGAATCAAATTAACTAAGCAAACTAATTTCAACCAATCTGACTAACTAGCAAACTAACTAATACTTATTACACGTGTGTCTATTCATCTCGATCTCTAATCCTTCTTCTCTAGCTCTTTGACCCTAGCCTTGAGCGCTTTGTTCTTACTACGTAGCCGCTCTTGGCTGACCTCTAGATTCCCTACGCGTTGCACAGTGGTCCCTATGACTTTTAGTGCATCAGACAGGGCTTGGGCCTGGAGATTTATCCTTGTTTCTAAGATGGCCAAGGACAGGCGAGGTTGTCTTAGGGCTGGTGCAGTCCTTGCCTTCTTCTCCGGGGGCTCTAGATTGGCTCTTGGCGGTGGATTGAACTTCACATTGCTGGGGTCCACCCGTACACCATCCAGAGTCACTCGCTCCTTCTCCATGGTGTATTTAGCACCGGTCACCATCCTGAACTTGGTGGTGACACCTAGCAGCCTCTCCCCCTCTCTAGGAGGTAGTAACTTAGTGCCTTGTGGGAGAGCAATGCTAGGTTGACCTGGCTGTCATGGCTTATCTCCCAGAAGCGGTCGATGAGCTAGTGGCGCTATGGCAGGCCTCCTGATGGCCTGGGCGTAGAAGGCCTCCTCCATTGGAGCTCCTTGAGGTCGAGCTCGGACGACCTCCTTCGATGGCACCAGGACGATCGCCTTTGGGGGCACCACCGCTAGCTGCTTTGGCGGGATGACCGCCAATGGGAGAACTTCCTCCGGCTCTTCGATCGTGTAGGGATGGTTTGGGCTTGCCATTTGGTGGGAGGTGAAGAGATGGAGAGCTTCCTTGCTATGGGTTGAGAGAGGAGAGCTCTTGGGATGAGAGAAGAATGACCCCAGGGGGTGTTTATGTAGTCCTGGTAACTTGAGGTAGGGGGCATTCCATCCTAATCTATCCCGAGCATCTACCATGAACAGGCGGCGGCGGATTCGCACCAAAGTGGAATATCCAAAACCCTAATGGAAAAAGCTTCGCACTGAGAGGCGGCGGACTGCGAGGCGGCGCGGGGCCAGACCGGCCGGTCTAGGGTGGGACCGGCCAGTCCCACCCTGGCCTGGTTTCCGATGCCCTTCCGCGGGGTGCATTCTTGGCCCGTTATCTCTCCAATTTTTCTCCTGTCGTGGCCCAAATTGCGATGGAGTTTTATATTTTGATAAATTAGGAAAAAGCCAAAAAATAAATTTCATCTAATTCCTCGGGTGGTCTAGAAGGTTCTAGAAAAATCTTAAGGCGTTGGCCATTTACCTTGAATAACATACCTTCGTTGTTTTGAAGTGTCACTGCTCCATGTGATGATGCATTTACCACCGTGAATGGCCCTTCCCACTTTCTTCGTAGTTTACCATGCCCGAATAATCATACCCTGGAGTTGAATAGTAGCACTTTATCTCTGGGGCTGAAGCTCTTCTTCTTGATTCGCTTATCATGCCACGTTTTGGTCCTCTCTTTATAGATCTTTGTATTGTGATATGCCTTTTCTCGCCATTCATCTAATTCTAAGAGTTACATCTTTCTTTTTGTTCCGGTAGCTTCTAAATCCATGTTCCATCTCTTAATTGTCTAATGCGCTTTGAACTCAAGCTCAACTGGCAAGTGACAGGTTTTGCCTTAGACAAACTGATAAGGTGACATGCCAAGAGGTGCCTTATTTGCTATTCGGTATGCCCATAATGCATCGGGTAGCTTTTTCTTCAAATAGTTCCCATCTCGTTGACTGTCTTTTGTAGAATATTCTTGATTTGCTTATTGAAAGTCTCTGCCTGGCCACTCATTTGAGGATGGTAAGGAGTAGCTATATAATGTTGGATCCCTTGCTTCATCAAGTACTTGCGAAAGTCCTTGTCAATGAAGTGAGTTCCTCCATCACTGATCACCATCCTTGGAACACCAAATCTTAGAAATATTGTCTCATGAAACATCTTCTTAGAATTCTTGGAATTTGTAGCTTTGCATGGCATGGCTTCTACCCATTTTGAGACATAGTCAACTGCCACTAGAATGTACTCATAGTTGCCTAATTTTAGAAATGTCCCATATAGTCAATTCCCCAGACATCAAAGAGCTCAATCTGAAGATTGTTGGTGAGTGGTATGGATCTCTTGAGTTGATATTGCCGTGCCTCTAACATGCTCCACATCTTTGGATGAAGTTCCTAGTGTCTTCGTACATGGTTGGCCAAAAGAATCCACTTTGCCAAATCTTTGTATGAGTTCAGAACGCTCCATAATGACCTCCATATGGTGATGAGTGACATCTTTTAATAATCCGTAGTCCTTTCTCAGTAGGTACACACCTTTGGAGTAGTCCATCAGAACATACTTGGAAGAGATAAGGATTATCCCATTTATGTAGACGGCTTTCATAGATAAGCTTTTTCCTGTTCGCCCCTGGTGGTACATATCCTGCAACCATAAAATTGACAATATTCACATACCAGGGATCTGATCTGGAGATAGCGTAGAGTGTGTCGTCTTGAAGGGAGTCATTGATTGGTAGTTCCTGCATATTCTTGAACTGCATTCTAGACAAGTGATCGGCAATAGGATTTTCTACTCCCCTTTTATCTTTTATTTCTAAGTCAAATTCTTGGAGTAGCAAAATCCATCTTATGAGTCGGGGTTTAGCATCTTTCTTAGTGAGCAGGTACTTAAGAGCAGCATGATTAGTATAAACAATTACCTTTGCTCCTACTAAGTAAGATCTAAATTTGTCTATAGCAAAAACAACAGCCAGAAGCTCTTTTTCAGTAGTTGCATAATTAAGTTGAGGTTCTATCAAAGTTTTGCTAGTGTATGCAATTGTGTGATGCTTCTTGTCTTTAGTTTGTCCCAAAACTGCCCCCACAGCATAATCACTTGCATCACACATCAATTCAAAAGACAGCGACCAATCAGGGGGTTGGATGATTGGTGCAGATATGAGCGCTTTCTTAAGAGTTTTAAAAGCTTCTAAACATGCGTCATCAAATTTGAAGGGAGCATCCTTAGCTAGCAGGTTTGTTAGAGGTCTAGCAATGTATGAAAAGTTATGTATGAACCGTCGATAAAAACCTGCATGACCTAGGAAGCTTCGAATTCCTTTAACATTAATGGGAGAAGATAGTTGTTCAATCACTTCAATTTTAGCTCTATCTACCTCTATCCCTCTTTCAAACACTAAATGTCCAAGCACTATTCCTTCTCTAACCATGAAATGACATTTTTCCAAATTAAGGACTAATTGCTTTTCCTCACATCTTTGCAAAACCTTATCTAAGTTTTCAAGGCACTTATCAAAAGGTTTTCCATATACGAGAAAAGTCATCCATGAAAACTTCCCATTATCACTTCAATCGTATCGAGAAAATATAGACATCATGCATCTTTGAAATGAAACTAGAGCATTACATAGTCAAAAAGACATTCTACGGTAGGCACAAGTTCCGTATGGACATGTAAAGGTGGTTTTGCTTTGGTCATCTAGATGGATCGGTATTTGATGATATCCCGAATACCCATCAAGAAAACAGAAGAAAGAATAATTTGCCAACCTCTCCAACATCTCAACAATGAAGGCAAGTGGAAAATGATCTTTCTTTGTTGCCTTGTTAAGCTTTCGGTAATCAATACACATCCGCCATCCAATGACGGTTCTTTGTGGGATTAATTTATTCTTATTATTTCTAACAACTGTCATGCCTCCCTTTTTAGGCACAACTTGCATAGGGCTTACCCACTCACTGTATGGCACAGGATATATGATCCCAGCATGTAATAGTTTTAAAACCTCTTTCTTAACAACCTCTCTCATCGTATTATTCAACCTACGTTGTGGTTCTCTAGAAGATATTATCTCAGGATCTGTAGGAATGCGATGGGTGCAAAGAACAGGACTAATTCCTTTGAGATCTTAGAGTGAATAGCCAAAAGCAGATCTATGCTTTTCTAGGACTGTAATCAATCAAAAGGTTTCCTCCTTAGAGAGTTTATCACTTATTATCACAGGAGATTCTCGATCACTGTTTAAGAAAGCATATTTAAGATCAGAAGGCAGGGGTTTGAGTTCTATGGGAGGCATAGGTGGTTCCTCAGACTCATCTAGAGGGTCAGGTTCTAGCATACTATCTCCTTTCTCATCTAGTGGTTCGGAATCATCTTCGAAATTTGGCTCGAAAGAAGATTCAAAGGTTATCTCTAAGACTTCTTCCATAGGATCAGGCTTAGGAAGTGACTCAGTCTCATTATTGAGAGCACAAGTTATGGATATGGGCAAATTAAAATTCTTCCCAAGGCTAATATTTAGATTCCCTCTTTATCCTTCTTGCAAAAGTCTCTCTATAGGCTATCCAATCAATACGTCGAAACTCTATGACATCAAAGATATAGAAGCTCAAATGAACTCTTATCCCTTTGACATGAATAGGTAAGACATAGAGGATTCCCAAACTTGGGAGAACATGGCCTAAAGGACTTTTCAAAAACTTTGTTGTTGGGGTTAAGGGCATGTATTTTAAAAGATTTTGAGCATATGTTGTAGACATAATGTTAACTCCCACAACAGGATTATATAATGCTTTGAAAGAACCCTTATGGATTTGGCAAGGTATGGTAGTTGAAGTGAGATCAACTCGACATCGATGACATCATTGCTTATAATCGAAAATCCTCCTTGTCCACTTACTTGATTCTTCTTCCCAACCAATCATTTTCGCTTATAATATGATAGCACAAATCCGCTCTTTAGCATTTTGCTGAGAAAAGCCACATCAGAAGGATCCAAGATTTCGTCACTAGGTGATGACTTCTTAGGTTTCTGTGGTCTCCTAATGGTGTAGTAATTTGAGGTGTTTCCATAATCAGTGAATATATCATCCTCGATCTCGAGCATGAAGTCTGAACGTGGAATTTCTTCCTTCTCCTGTGGTTCAGGCTCGTAGATAGTTGTAGGTTGGGATGTGGTAGCTATGGATTCCTGATCAACTATCAAATCTTCTTCCTCTATTGGCTTCTTTAAAGGTGTTTCATTTTTGTGGATCTTTGTAAGGACATTTCTCGCAACATCGGGAGTGATATGCAAGAATGATCCTCCAGAAGCAAGGTTGAGGAATTTAGAAGTTTTTCTATTCAGACCCTTATAGAAATGTTAAAGTAGAACGAGGTCTGGTATGGATAGACTAGGTCCAGAATGAGTAAGATAGTTAAAGCGTTCCTAGACTTCAGTTAGAGTCTCCTTCTTCCCTTGTCTAAAGGATAGAACTTCTAAGCGAAGGTCTACTACCTTAGAGATAGGATAGAATTGGAGGCAGAATTCAACACACAATGCTCTCCAGTCACCTTTAACACTCTCAATGTGGAGATCATACCAATGTCTAGCTTCTCCAGTCAAAGAGAAAGGAAAAAGCTTCCATCGGATAGTCTCATCGAACATATCCTTAATGCACAAATATGCACTGGTTTGTTCGAATTCATTGAGGTGAGAATAAGGGCTAGCATTATCTTCTCCTGAGAAAGATTGGTTTCTGACCATGTCTATTAAACACGGGCATAGCTTATAGTCAGAGGCTAAGTGAAACGACCCGCGATTTCCTCGAAGGTCCACAGAGTACATCATTTACAGTTGATACCACAGTTCATACATCGTAAAAAGGTACAAGTTATAAGGTTTTACAACACTTGGAGGCACACTTAAGTACAAGTATCCTAGCGGTATACGCGCACAGGTCAACATCAGAGTAGGCATCGCGCCACCGCGGGTGAAGGCTCCTCCTTCACAAATGATCATCAGAGTCGAGGTAGAGTATCAGCGGGTGTAGATTTGATCTCCTTAACCAAACTTGAGTGTAGAAATGAGACCACCTAATCCTTCCAGCTCCATTATCGTCATAGGCCTCCTTGGGTACCAAACCTGTTCAACTCTATTAGTACGATTTGTACTGGCCACCGGCTCCCACCCTATGCTTTGTTTTGCTATGTGGTAATTGGAATGCAAGGGTAGAGAGAAAAAGGCCTATATTTGGCTGTAGTTTTCCTATGCTAGTCCAAAATGTAAATATAATATAGTTCATCCAGTTTTAACCCATCTCATCCACACAACCATCCATCCCATCCACATCCACATCCATGTCCACACATCTCACCACACTCTCACTCTCTAGTCGGCAAGGAAGACTCCCGCTCCTCCTTGCCTCAACGGCCTAAGCCGGAATCGAACAACACCCAGGGGGAGAGAAAAAAAGGACACCTCTCACTTGAATGAATGCATGGTACTCACAGGAATGTCCATACCGGGGACATGGCTATACGTATAGATTTAGTAACTCTGCAGAGCTTGTACACCTAAAACCACAAGATCACCATCATCGACGATGCCTCGTCTAGGCTGATACCAAGCCGCTGCCTAACTGGCCTGATGCCACCCTACCACTCAGCTCTGGGGCAGCCCGGAGATCCACCGGCACGCTGAGACTGTGAGACGTGGTACCGGATCCCTGAGGGTTCCATGTTGTCTCAGGAGGGTGTGGGTCTCGACACCCATACCTCCCTACACTATCACCTACCAACCTAGTAGTAATGGTAGGGGGCCAGCTAGCCGTCAAGTCGTTTCCCACCCATCAGGAACGAGTGGTGTGTACAAAAAGGTCCCATGAACCGCACCTTCGCCCAATCAGTCCTTAATGGGACTGGACAGGATATCTTCACAAGGGGCTCGACGCCCCGTGCCTCGACGGCACCTCCACTCTGGGGATTCGTCCCACGAAGACACTCCTCCCCGGAATCTACTCACATCACATGTACCCGCCACAGGCACTCTCTCACATAGGGAGTGCCCAGATCACACTCCCCCGGCAAGACTTGTCCCCTGACTCGTCATAGATTCTGCCAGTTGACACAACCCTCACCACACACCCAAGACACACGCCAAGATCTCTCCCACGTTATCCCCAGTTATCCAATTTACGGCACCACATGCCTTAGCCACAAACAAGCATGTATGAGTAAACTGTAAGTGTGTAGCAAGTATCATAAAGTAGGCGAGCGTCTATCCTAGCAGCGGGTGTGCAGGAGAAAGGTTGCGTCAAGGTAATGGCTTATCAAGCAATCTACCATGCATCCTATCACAGCTCATTTGCATAAAGTAAAAGTGCTAGCAGCTATATATTGCATGCCTAATAGGATTCTACAAGGTTGGGTGGGACATGGCACCTATTCATAGCGATCCATAGTCATCGACATCTGGTTGTCCTTCACGTGTCCTCCCTCTAGCGGATCTTCGGTCCGTCCATCGTCACCACGATGCAACTACCTCGATAAAGTGACAAACAAGGGCAAAGAGCAATCAATCCCTAACCAAGATCCAATATTCCCTAAAAAGGTGACAAGATATAGCAAGACCTAGATAACACCAAATGAATCTCAAAAGACTTAACCCTCGTGAAGAGTGTCCGATCCTCGGGCTCAAAATAAATAGAAGTGGTTGTTTGTTAAGCATAAGCTCGGGTCGATACCATGTCTAGTACCTCCCGAGTCACCATGTCAACTCCAAAAAAAAAAAAGAAGAGGCCTTGATCCTAACTTTAACTTAAACAAACACCACGGCTTGTGGCCTCATAATCTGATCGCCATGGAAATTGGCGGGGACCAGAGGATCACAAGCAAGAGGAAAAGGGAAATAGAAACAACAAGGTTTGGCCCTTGTAGCCTCTTAACCCATAAATCATAACCACTAGATAAGAATCAAGAAAGAATGAGTAACACAAAATTGAAGGGTTATGACTTGGTTCCAAGGTACGTCGGCTTACCCGCCATGACAGCCGACGGTAGCAAAAGAGATTGGAACACGAACAATAGAGGAGTGGCTACAGGCCCTCTCGACCCACACGACACAACAACGTCAAGAGCTGAGAAGCGAGTAGCAAAACAGGGGAAGAGAGAAAGAGAGTTAGATAGGCATGTCCATGTCACGGTCTTGGTCACATCCTTGATGAGGATGGTTTTCCAACGGTCGATCGGGTCGACTCGCATGGATTCGAGTATAGGACATAGGCCATGGCTTCGCTAACTAGAAGAGATAGTCCGATCTTCGATCCAATCATCATGGCCAAGATGGGATCAAATAGAACAGGCTAGTGAGAAAGAGAAAAGAAAAAAAAGTAGAAAAGAGAGGGGGCGGTGGTCTACCCCTTCCATTGCACATGCCACGGCAAAAGGCGAGGCATCAAAGAGGAGCGACGCACAAGAGATCACAAGTGCCTAAACCACTTTAGGGTACCTCGACCAAGGTGCATTATATGTACTAAGGCATTCTCCGGGGTCTCAGCAGTGCGGTTGTCACCGTGGAAGCCCAAGGTATGCTACGATCTCAATAGGTACAAACATACTAGGGCTTAAGCACGAAAGAACCAAAGAGGGAAAACAGGGGTCCACCTCCTTTGATTCACTCTCCATTGCATTCGACTGAAATCAAAGGAATGGAACAAGGGCAAATAAAGAACACCAACAGACACAGATAAGCGAGAAAAGTGGCCCTTGGCCCCGCAACACTTCGATCCACATGTCATGGGGAAAGATATAAACCGAAGTTGGAATGAGAGACTCGATCCACGCCTTACCGGATTAGGGAGAACCGAAAGGAGAGCAAAAGAGAAGTAGGATGGCCCCGTGCTCTCCCAACCTACCCGTCATGGTAAGGGACGGTGGTCGGAGGAAAAAAGACCTATGTCTCGCACAATTCCGCGATCCACACCGACTCGTAGGGCACCATGACCCTCGTGCAATTAAAGCGGCAATGTAATTCCTCAAATTCGTTGTGATGTGGTTGTCATCACATGAACCGAGGAATGCTCTGGTCTAAGTGGTGCAAGCATATGAGGCAACTGGGGAACAACAAAAGAAAGGAAAGGAGAAGAAAAGCGGTAGAGCCCGATGGTCATTGCAAGGCAGTTCGCGACCACGAGCTTTACCTACCCAGGTTGGCTCTCGTCGTCCCACGATAGTCGCTTCCTAGTTCGTCTCTCACTAGACTTGGTCACAAAAGGCTCGCCGTGTGCGGGTAATATCCATATCGCGAAGTCCTTGATGACCATGCCCTAGGGTTGACTAGGGTTGCTACAATTGTGGTACTATGGGATCAACTAAAGCACAAAAGAGCGAGGGAATGAGTTACGCTCGGCATCACGATCATGGTGGGACGAACCCACGACCAAAACGTCCGAATGGCATCCCTTGACCAGCGGGGTTTCAAAACACACAAGAACCAATCCAACATCCACGACACAAAGCAATCAACTTGGAGTAGCACATAACCATAGCAACACGGGGATAGACCGCACGGCACGGCATAGGCATAGACATGTATACGATGGTAAGAGCAAAAAATGATGGAAGTGTAAAGGAGCAAAGGAGGGTTTTTGTCGACGCCGAACGGGAGCAGGGGGTTTCAAAACTCGACCTTGGTGGAGTAGAGGGGCGAGGTCGGCAGGGGCTGCACGGAGCGACGCCGAAGTGTCGAGGGCGGCGGCATGTCGCCACCAGAGCCACCTTTGGCCACCTCGGGCCAGCCAAGGCCCACAGCCACCCGCTCGGCCAGCTGTGGTGGCCAGCGGGGTAGCTAGAGCCAGCCGGGCAGGCTGCTGGTGGCCGGGAGTGGCTAGGCTGGCCGATGATGGCAGAACGCGGCCAGGAGCGGCGGGACACTAGCTGACATCCATGCAATGTGTAGAAGTGGCACGAAGGCCAGTCTCAGACTCAGGCGGTGATGGAACGTGAAAAAGGTAGGGTTTTTGGGTGCCGGTGCTCACCGGCGGCACTGTTGTTGCGGCTGACGCGGCGGAGCTGCGGCCGACGAGGGTGTCCAAAGAACGACGCGGCACTGCTGCACTCGGCTGCTGCCTATCACTGCAGCCCGAGACCGTAGCACGGCAGCAGCCTATGCGGTGCGCCAGCGGCGTTCCGGGGCACGGCAAAGATGAGGCGGAGCGGCTCGGTGCTTGCCGTCATGGACGCCATTGCGTGTCGTCCCCGACGCAAAGATAGCTGCGGTTGCTCGCGGCCACCGACAAGGCTGGGCATGTCGTTGTCGAGGCATGGCAGAGGAAGCTCGGGGCATGGCGGGGAAGAAGCGAGGCCAGCAGCCGGGCGGCGGAGCTGTGGCTCGCCGCGCTCTTAGCCGCAGCCGGCAAC
Source organism: Chrysopogon serrulatus (assembly GCA_015844335.1). Taxonomy (NCBI): domain Eukaryota; kingdom Viridiplantae; phylum Streptophyta; class Magnoliopsida; order Poales; family Poaceae; genus Chrysopogon; species Chrysopogon serrulatus. The sequence continues at coordinate 27,102 of JADLZL010002357.1, read as the reverse complement.
GACCGGGCGGCGGTGGCTCAAAGCATGGTGGTGCGTGGAACGGTGAGGGAGAGCGCGGACGACGGAGCCAGCGGAAGACGAGGCGGACTGATGGCTCACCGCGGCCGGCAAGCGGCCGGCCGTGCCTCCCGCTACACAACGCGCGTGAGGTCGGGTTTGGCGCGTCGCGACGCGAGGTGGTGGAGGCATGGTGTCGGCATCGCAGATGGCCCGGCGTCCGCCTGCTCATGGCCGCCGTTGAGGCTCGGCGCGACGCTTGCCGCGGGCGGTCGGCATGGCACGGCGGTGGTGGGAATGGGAGAACAACGGTGGTCCGGCCGGGCGCGGCTTTACCGGGCGCCGACGGAGTGGAGCTCCAGTGGCGCAGCCGCACGTGGCTCGGGCGCAGAGGGAGAGGGGTGGCGCGGTGCTCCAGGGCGAAGGCGTGGCAAGGCGAGGCGGCGAGGTGGAGTCCACGGCTCGGCGGGCGTGCAGCGACGCTGACGGCCGGGCGGTGGGAGAATGGCGAGCAGGAGGAAGAAGAAGACTTGGTGGCGGCGATGGCTGCTTTTGTAGGTGTCGCAGGCTAGGGTTCCAGGGCATGGACGGCGATGCCACGACGTCCGTACCTAGGTGGGGTGCGTGGTGGGCATCCACGGGCGAAGGGGCACGAGGCGCACGGCCTCTGAAGGTGGCGGCGGCGCCTGGGAGTGGGCTCTCCTGCTCCTAGGTTTCGGCAAGGGGTGTCTTTGGGCGGGCCAAGCCGGGCCGCATGCGGGATGGGCCTCGGCCGTGTGTGGCTGGGCTACGCGCGCACCGTGGGCCACGCGGAAAGAGTGAGGGAAGGGGAGCAGAGGCCCAAGAGGGGGAGGAGGGAGGAGGCCGAATGGGCCCTAGTGACCATGGCTTGGGCCGGCCGGAGGAAGGAGGGGAAAGGGTGGCCGGTGGGCCTGCAGGAGGGAGGAGTCTTCCCTTTTCCATTTAAGTGATGATCTGTCCTATTTTGGTGCAAAAGAATGAGGTAGATTTAGAGGGGATCTCATGGTGGTTTGCTATGGGGATTTGGGAGAAGTTTAGGTGATAAGAAAGATAAAGGAGTGGCGACTCAAGGCATTTGAGTGGAATTCAAGAGAAGGAGATGGGGAAAATTAAGGAGGTTGGAGGATATGTTACTATGGACTGTGCACTCCAAAACCCCAAAAAACACGGAATCTGAACTAAGCATAAGAACCGAGGCACAGTCCTACAAGCAATCCTATATGCATGCATCATTTTGCTAGGGGATCTTCTCACGTTTGATCTAAGGTTGACCTAGCAACTACATGATTCATGCGATTGCAAGAAAAAGTTTTAAAAAGTTCAGATTTTTGGTGTTTGGTAAAACCCAGGTTGTTACACTAAGATAGGCTTTGAGGATGGCTCTGGCTCTAAGCGTAGGCTCGTGAAGTTATATTTATAGATAGGCGTGGAATTAAGTTGATCCATTGAAGGATAGAAAAGGTGAAGAGAAATGGAAAAGGTAAAGAGTGATAGTATACAAATAAAAGATAAGATTATAATACAGGTTAAGATAAGTTCAGAGTGATCTTAGCGACGTCTTTCCCGGCAACGGTGCCAGAAATGCTTGTTGGTATCTGTTAATGCCTACTGAATAATTCTGCAAGCGGACGGATACGTTCTAGCACTTCACCGGATAAGTATGCCCAGTTTTAATATCGAACCCAAAGAAAGATGTGTGAGGGTCTTCTAAACTACACTTAACCACCTGAGTAGCAAACAAGGCTGTAGAAGGTTGGGATATAGAGGGGACAACTAAGGCTTCTAATTTAGGCTCGAGTAAGTTATGATTAGGATGCTTTACTAGGGGAATTGGATAGAGGAGCACAGGCAAAACTCTAACCCGACTACCAATTATTCTTCTGCTCGACCTACTGACGGGATAGTGGAATATATAAGATTCAATGGAGCTATAAAGTTATCTCCACGAGCTACCACCAAATTCGGACAATAGGATACATCTACGAGTAACGGAGTCTAAGCACCACGCTTACACTATGAATACTACTCTAACCCAAGAGCTACAAGGATTAAAGTACTCAAAGAGTCGCAAACCAGTAAAACAAGATAAACAATGTTACTTACTTGAACTCAAAAGTTGATTCCGAAGTAATCTCAGATACAAACCGTAGAGGTAGCACCGACAGGCCGATACTCCTTCAAAACTCTCTCTTTAACTCTATCTCTCTATCTCTGAAGAACTAGCTTCTAGAGGTATAGAACTAGCTCTCTCTTGGAATGCTAACTCGAGAGGTCATCCATTCAAGGGACACCTCCGAGGATCCTAATTAGGGTTTCTCGCTAAAGCTCTTCTCTTCTGAATGGATCCTCTTCCCTAGGGGGTTGCCTCTCCTTTTATAGCCTTGGTGAATCAACACGAGCCCTTCGATCAAACTGACATTGGCGGACGGTGGAGATCAATCCTCAAAGACGATGGAGTAAACCGGGCGAACCGAGCCGTGAGAGGGGTAGGCCCCAGACCGGCGGGTCCAGGGCCAGACCGGCCGGTCTGGCCTGGTCTCCTCTAGCCCTCTGCTTTGGTCTCGTGTCTTCTCGTTCCTTCTGGAATGTTCCTATGTTGCCGTGGCGTCCAATCTTGCATTCTATGTTACGATGTAGCTCAAAAGCATGTCATTTCTAGTATTTACCTGCAAAACCATTGATTCACCAAAACTCATGGAATTCGTTAGTTAAAGCCCTACTTCTAGGTAGATGAGTTGCTTTTATGTCACTTTGGAAGGTTAGTTGACGGTTGGATTTGAACGTTAAGGACCATCAACAGTACTCGCGGAGTGACTTTTCGGCTATAACGGTGATCTCGGTGCGAAAGTGACTAGTTCGGTTGTCGGTGGAGTGCTTGAAGAAGAAATGGTACGAGACCGATTCTTTTTCAAGATAGCCTCCGGATTACTGGTAAATTTTTTCGACAGAGCGAACCCAATCATACACTATCTATTTTCATCCACAATAGGAGAAAATAAGAAGAGTTATCCTGTATGAACAAAGGCTACTTTATACAAGTATATTATCCAAGTTTATATTTTCATATAAAATCTTTCCTAGCCTTCCTCGGCAACGGCGTCAGAAATGCTTGTTGGTATTTCTTAACATCATCACAAAGAATAGAAGTAGAATCTATCCTCGGCAATGGCGCTAGAAATGCTTGTTGACATACCTTAGTATCATATCACCAGATTTAGGCCTAGCCATGTTACCATGGTATACCTCACTAGTTACTCCCTCTATTGCTACCAGTGATACAACTCTAATGATAGTTTTAGGATAGCCTAGATACGGGCATCGTGGCATACCAAGACTATTCTTACCTCTATCAAGAGAGTTATATCCCCAATAACGTTAGGACTATAGCCTTAGTGGCTAGTGAAACGACCTGATTTCCCATGAAGGAAAAATCCACACAGTCGAAGTGTAACATGACCTTTTAAATCATATTACCCATATTCCAGTCGATTATCAAATTGATATAACGATAATAGAGTGCAAATAGAAAGGTTTACAATAACTTATTACAACGCCAACAGGCGAGAATCACAGAGATGCATCAGCTAGAATAGCATGGAGGTGCGGAAACGTCTTCTATCCAACGACTTGAACGTAGCGACGAAACCCCTAACCATCGAACCCTTCGGAGTTGTAAGCCTCCTCGAAACCTGCGTGCCAAAGTATCAGTATGATATGTACTGGCCACATTTCCACCCTATGCTTTGCTATGCTTTGTGGAACTGGATGCAAGTAGGGTTATATCAAGAGAACCTATATTTGGCTGTGGTTTCCTATGCAATAAATGTCAGGTATAATATAAGTATGTATATAGTTTAAGTTTTAACACCACATCCACACACCATCCACCAATCCATCCATCCCTTACCACCCATCCATCTCATCCACCATATCTCATTTCACTCGTGTTGACAGGCCAACTCCCACTCGCCCTGCCTCAACGGTCCATGACCGGCTCTATCTCACAACACGAGAGAGAAAAGAAGGACTCATCTCCTATCTAGTGAAGCAGGTCCCAGGAAAGGTCCATAGCCGACGAGTCAGCATATGTATCGATCGATCATATGTATCGATTTTACATCCCACCAGATAACCATCCTCGACCATGCATTGTCTAGATTTTACATACCCCTACAAGATAGCCATCCTCGACCATGCATTGTCTAGGCCCATTTTGGTACGCCAACTAGAACGGCATAGAACTTCCGATTCCATCCTACCACTTAGCTCCCTAGGTGGCATCATTCATACCAAGTAGTCCAATCATCTCTCCCATTACAAGAGAGCATGGTATAAGGATTCCCAAAGGGGTCCGAGGCTAGTAAGTCCTTAGGGCCCATGGCCACGGGTAGTAGGAACCCACACCCGACTAGAAAAATCTTATCATAAGAACTTCCGACATCTATGCCACCCACACTATCACCTATTCCGTAACCTAACACACCCGAAAATTAATGGCATCATTTTTTATAAACAATATATGTCCAATTTTCACACCACCAAATCCCATTCCATCAATATGTATATACTAAGTAGTGGTATAGACTTGGGATAAATAATTAGGTTATTCCCTAAATTAATTATGATAGTTAGTTAATTGTTGTGGGTAGTTTTTTAGTCCTTAGGGGGTGACCAAGCTAGACATCTTCATTTCTTCCAAAGAACACACCCGGGTTTAAAATTTTACGTGCCACCACAAAACCCGTCGGGTACTCGGGTTTTGGGTACCCATTGCCATCTTGAAGCCGGACATCTTCATTAGGTTTATCATTTTACGTCCACCTCTCGGCTCCACCTCTCGAGGCTCACACCCGGGATCCCACCTCACATATCACATCACATCACATATACCAGCCACAGGTATTCATCTCATAGGACGTCCAGGTCACATCACATGGCAAGACTCGCCTCAAGCTCGTCATATATCCCAGCTCGGTTGACACAACCCTCGCCCTCCACACACCCAAGACACACGCAGCACACTTACCATCCACCAGGTTAAGGTTGGCACCACGTGCCTTAGTCATATATATATAACAGTTTCCACCATGCATCACATCAAGATATAAAGCGTAGTAGAGATCAAAATAGTAATTATAAGTAGCAAGCATGTGTCTAGCCTAACAGCGGGTGAGCAGGGGCGAGGTTGCGTCAAGATAATGGTCAACAAGAAATACTACCATGCAACCCTAATCAAGTGATATCAACAGTAACTAAAGCACTAGCAATACTATTTATTAGCCATGCATAATAGGATCTATGAAAAGTGGGTGGAATGTGGCACCTTCAGAACGGTCGTCTCCCAATTCCTCGTTGTAGTCACGATTGTACTCGGCACGTTCCTCCTCTGACTCTAAAACGGCACAGATACAGTCGCGTTAGCGACGTCTATAGAGGGCACAAAGATCAAATGAACTGCAAAAAGATCCAAATGCACTCAAACATGACTCCAATGCGTAGAGCTCAATTTTAGATGAATTTAAAAATTTGGTTCACCAAATTTGGAGTTCATATGAAGAAGTTATGATTTTCTGAAGTTTAATCAATATTCTGAAAAAGAAAAAGGCCAAAAAACCATAGGGTGACACGTGTCGAGTTCTAGTGGAGCGAAGTGGCTTGCTGATGTCAGCATGACATCAGCATGATGTCATCAGTGGGCTCTTTGTGGGCTTGGATGGGCCTGGCGGGCTAGGCCAGGCTCGCCATGTGTCGGCTCACGAATGTGCCACGTGCCCATTTGGATCTGGGTTCGGGCCTCGGTGTACGGTGCTGCGATGTATGATGGACTGACTGCTGTTGGCCTATGCTCTGTAGGCGTGGTGTATGGTGGACCTCGCCTACCCCTCCTTGCTCTGTCTCTAGCTCATATGGACTAGGTGCATGCGGATTCTCTCTCTTTCCCTCTCCCTTCTATTTCCCTCCCATTTCCTTATTGCTTTTCCATTTTGGTTTTCTCCATTAAGTAAGTGCTTGACCAAGGGTTAGCAAGGTAATTAGGGATAATTAGCATATTAAGGTCCAGCAGGGTCCAAGGTAGGTCTTAGAGATTATTCCCATGTATTGGGATATATTTAGTAGTAGCATATATATTTATATTGTTAAAAGACATTAGTATCTACTTATGTAGTATGGGTTTAATTAGGTTAAATAATTAATGACCCTTCATTAATTATTCATATTTATTATTTTTATCTAGTTATTTTTAGCACATCATAAAATTCAAGCAAAAGCCAAATCACACATGCTTCATGTTAGGATCCAATTGTACAAATGTTTATAAGAATAAAAGCAAAGTCCTTTTTACGTGTGATAATAGTAACATAGAATATGTTGACATGCATGTGATAATGTCCTATTTATGCATGGCTAGGGTTGGTCTCTCTAAATGGCAATCATCAAACATAGGTTGTTAAAGAAAAATTTTGTAGTTGAGATTTTTGTGTTATGAAAATTTTGGGTTGTTACAGTACTACCCCCTCATCAGGATCTTGTCCCCGAGGTTAAAGTGTGACGTACTCTCCAAAAGGTAGGGTTGTCATGCTCGATGATCAGATTCTTTTATGTTGATGCTATACATGAACATACTACCCTAGAACTCTAAAAGATCTGTTGCCTTAAAGCCATGAACTAGAAAATACCATACTCCTAATTCGGTGCAGCTTGCGCGTCCCTAGTGTTCAGGTGAGTGAGGCGTTCACGAGTAGCTGATCCTTTGTATTGCGACTTCTGTGGTGCGGGTGTTGCAGACTTGTGCGGTGCAGGGGTACCATACTTCTATGGTGTAGGGGTAGCGATTTTTTGTGGGAAGTATGCGGCCTTGTGCCCAGGTTGGCCACAGGTAAAGCATGTGATGCACACACTGCTTGATGATGTGGGTGCAGGGATCTCCTGGGTGCCGGTATTTTGGTGGAACCTGGTCCTACGTGGGGTGCTCGTATGAGATGCGTGGCTGGGTAGAGCGATCCCTATTGTAGTGGTTGGAAGCAGAGTGGGAGTGGCCGGTGTGGTAGGATCCACCATCCTTGATGTAGCGGGTACGGCCTGCTGAAGGTGTCTCACTACGGTACCTCTTGTGCTCAGAGCTGCGGAATTATCCTGCATACTTGTGCTTTCTCTCTCTGAACTCTCCTCCGACTTCCTTGCGATCCTTCTCGATTTGGATGCAGCGGTCGATCAAGTCACGTAGTATGTGGCTTTTGGTGCCTCCCAGATTCACCTTTATGCAGGAGTCTAGCCCTTTCCTGTAGTAGAGCTTCTCTTCCTCAGAGGACCTGATAGAACTGGGTGCATAGCGTAGGAGATTGGTGAAGCGGGTGGTGTATTCACAGACATTGTCTCTCTCCATCTCGATGTTGCAAAATTCCTCAGCCTTAGCTTCCATTACTCCCTCTGGGATGTGGTACTCAGTGAAAGCTTCCACAAATTCTTCCTAGGAGATATTAGCGGGGTCCTCATGCGTGTCACAGTAAGTATCCCACCAGGCACGAGTAGCACCTGTGAGCTGATGCGAGGCAATGGCGACGCACTCCTCATCAGTAATGCATGTGGTCATGTCCAATTTCTTCTCCATTTCCTTGAGCTAGTCACTAGCGAAGAGCGGATCAGGGTCAGAGCTGTTGTAACTGGGCGGCCTGAGCTTCATGAAACCCTCAATTTTCCGCTGGAAGTCATTTTGGTGACCTCCATGGCTGCGATTTGCTCCTGCCATGAGTGTTGCTAAGAGTTAAGTCTGTTGGGCCATCACCTCAGCAAGCGTAGGTGGTGGAGGTGGTGGCGGTGGAGATGGCGGGGGAGGTGCTCCTCCTCCAGGTGCAGCAACAAGGACTTCATTGGTAGGTGGGGTCTGTTCACGGACGTCTTCAACTTCCAGGTCGTAGGGAATGGGTTCGGTGCGTCCCCGTCCACGACCACGACCGCGTCCACGACCACGGTTGCGATCAGCTCCATGCCCCATAGCTGGTGCCGGGGATAGGGGAACGGCGTTGCAGTCGAGCAGAACATCATGAAGACATCTGCGTCATAGCCACAAAAGCGTTTTAGTGCACATGACATGGATTATAGTGACTTTATTTCAATAGTAATTAAGAGTTTAATCAATTTAAATTATTTTTCCATCCTACACTCAATCAAAGAAGTAATTAAGACCCATAAAGATGTGTTAAGAACCGATTCACTCATTGTTGGCAGTAATTACTAACATACTTTAACCACCAACTATTATCCAAAAAGGGAGGATTATCATAGATATATTCACATATACCTTTACTAAATTTCCACTTGTATTGAAGAATTCATGATTTATAGGAAACGTATAAGAAATAGAGGAAAAGGTCACGAGAATGCGTCTTCCGGCAAGGCGTATTTCAACAAAATAAATAAAGCCCAAATCAAAAAGACACAACTGGGCCAATAACCTACGAAAGAGGAGCCCAGGAACAACAAAGAGGCCATGGGCCAAAGCTGGGCCTGAGGGGAGCCACCCCTAATCAGAACTCCTTAGCTAGGTCCTAGATAGCAAGTTAGAACTAGAGGGAGGCAAGCAAAGGCTTAGATTCTGGAGTCATCACACTACTACGTTATTCTTTTAGGAGGCGGGCAAAATCATTTTTCAGAGGCGGTTTTCACAACTACCTCTAAGGTAAGGTCACGGTAAATGTGTCTATTATCCGAGGTGGTTCTACGCCCATCTCGGTTAATCCAAAAAAATAAAAAAAGCCTAGATCCAGCCCTTATCGGGCTGGGATCTGGGCCTGGCTCCACGCCTACACACCGCCACCGTTGGGGACGTGCACCGCCGCTGGAGACCGCTACCGTCACTGGACGCCATCACCGCTGGACGCCACCACTGTTGGGGACGTCCACCTCACCGGATCCGAGAACGGCCGACGTCCTCCTCGCCGGATCCGAGCGTGTCCAGCCTCCTCCCCGCCGGATCCGTGTGTGCCAGCCTCATCCTCACTCGATCTGGGAGCGGATGGCCTTCTCCCCACCGGATCCGGGAGTATCCAGTCCTGAGAGAGAGAAAGTGAGGAAGAGAGGAGAAAGGGGACAGAGAGGAGAGAGGAGCAGGTACCGTGCACCGCTTGGCTCCTCCCTGCCGGATCTGGCCATGCGCCGCATGGCCTGCGCCTCCACGGCCTCCATCGCCTTGGGTCCCGTGCCAGGGTGCTTGCGGTACTGGGGCCACTCCGGGGAGCCGCCATGTTGCTGGGAGAGAGGGAGGCGAGCCATCTTGAGTCCGGGCGCAGGAGGGAGGCACCGGCATCGGGGCCGGGCCGAAGGCCGCAGCGCCGCCGCTGGAGGTCTCCCTCCATGCGCGTGCTTCGCCCGCGCTGAGGCCGCCTTGTTGCGCCACCGGTTAGGGAGGAGGAGGAGCGGTGCGGGGAAAGAGGGAAGGGCAAGTCCCTTGCACCACCGGTCTAATGAGAGTGAGGGAGAGGAAAAGAAATGACTGAGTACAAACCCTAACTTTGTACTTTTATATCATGCATGGCAATTGGGCCTCCCCTGGTCTAATTGGGCCTCAACCTTTTCGGAGGCGGGCTTTTATAGTTGTCCGTCGCCGTAAATCGATTTTAGGAGGTGGTTGCATTAAGACAACCGCCTCGAAAAATAGACTATTTTCTGAGGCGGTTATTTTAAGACAACCACCTCTGTAAATCGATTTTGCGAGGTGGTTTATTGTGACTGCCTTGGTTAATGAAAAGCGACTGCCTCAGTTGATCACAGATATTAACCAAGGCGGTTTTTAGGGCCAACCGCCTCCGAGACCCATTTCAAAGTGCCTTGCAAAAGATTTTTTGTAGTAGTGTCAAAAGCTTAGATTTGGTATAGTTCTTACCTCCTCTCACCTTTGTTCTCTTTCATTGTATAGATTATATGATTACTATAATTGAATTGATGAATACTTATCTGCTTATGTTCATAGTTATATTGTTCTTTGTCTATTGTGGTTATATGTTTAGTATAGCTAGATTGACATTTTACTTATTCATAGGTTCGTATAGCGCTCATCTAATTGATTGTTGGGTGAGTGGTCAACATTATGTAAGCGTAGTGCTTATACGTTGTTTACCTACGAATTCACCCTATAGACCAGGATTGGTAGATCACAGGTGTGACAATCCTATTGAGTCCTATGTATTCCAACCCCTATTTATAGGCACAGTAGGGTGTTGACGGTAGATAATGTCTATTTCTAACCGTCAATCTTCCTTATGAATTACAACAATATCATAGAATAGGAGGTTATTACTGATAATTTCCATAAGTTTTGGTGAATTGTCTATTTTCCAGGGAGTTATCCAAAAAGTGTATAATTAAGAATTAAAGTGCATAACAGCCATGAAACTTAACCGCAACAAAAAATATCGCTAGAGGGATCAGGAAGGATCTAGAAGACACCAGAATGAAGCAGAGCCCGGGGACCTGTCAGGTGGGGCCGGTCGGCCCCACCATCCATGCCGCCCGGCCCCCTGCAGTGGGACCCACCTGTCATCTTCTCGTACTTCTCCACCGCCTTTGAGGATGCATCTTGACCCTACATTAAGTCGGTTTGATCCTACGGTTGATGTTCATCCCACCGGGCTATAAAAGCAGGGCTAGACCCCCCCGAAAGAGAGCCAGATCAATAAAGAGCTGAAGTGCTAGAAACCCTAGTTCCTATCTAGTAGATCTAGGCTAGCAATCAAGAGAGGCTAGTTCAATCTAGAACTAGTTCTTGTTTAGAGATTAGAAAGATAGAGTTGGAGAGTAGAGTTCTAAAAGAGTTCTAGCCTATCGGTGCTTCTTCGTTGCTGTATTCTTCAAGATCAACCTCCCTCGCCCAGAGTTTATATCTTGAGATCATTTGGTAGTCAACTTCTGGTTAAAGTAAGTATTTTGTTCATATTTTTCTTCTAGTTTGCAACTCTTATTGAGTACTTTGATCTAGATAGCTTCTTGATTGAAGTAGTATTCATAGCGTAGACGTGGTGTTTGGGCTATGTTTACTTGTGAATGTCCCCATTTTTTGGATAGTGGTAGCTCACGAAGGTGACTTATAGCTTCATTGAATCCTCTGTAGTTCACTTCCCGTTAATAGGTTTAGCAAGCAAAAGGTGCTTGGTAGGAGAGAACTCTGATTTCTACTCCTATTTTATTAAGTTATCGCTCATGATCATATGATATAAAACAACCACTTTCAAAGACCAGAACTAGATAATCCATATCGTTCTCCTTGTTCTTGCTATTTTCTAGCTTGATTGTGCATTGGGTTAAGTTTATAGACTTAGTCATCATCACCTACTGTTCCTTTAGGTTCGATATTTAAAACCGGGTTTATCTTGGTGAAGTGCTACAACGATATTGTATCTGTGCGCTTGCGGATAATCTTATTTCTTGTGTACATTTAGTTAATACCTACAAGCATTTCTGGCGCTGTTGCCGGGGAACGGTTTGCTGAGATTGACTTTAAGTTTAGCTTAATTCCTGTATTATACTTTTTTCCTTTTATTTAGCTTTTTAGGTTTTTATTTTATTTTATCTTTTTATATGGAACCCGTATCTCAACTCTTATATCAATACGGAGCACCATCGAGCTCATGTTTACAGTCAGTAGAATCATCTAAGCCCATTACATCATCTAGCTATGAGCTACGTCTAGGGTTAATTCATTTAGTTTAGGAAAATATTTTTTCTGGCAATTCTAGCAAAAACCCCTATTTTCCATTTGAATGATTTTGAAGAGACTTGTTCATGTCTACACATTAAAGGCATGGCAGATGAGACATTAAGGTGAAAGCTTTTTCCGTTTTTATTAACGGAACGAGCTAAACACTGGTATAAGCGTCATGTTGGGAGTAGTCAGGGAGATTGGGAAGCGTTATGTTCTAGATTTTGTCTTAAATTTTTTTCTATCGAGAAAGTCGCTAAACTTTATTTTGAAATCATAGGTTTTAAATAATTAGATAGCGAATCACTAGGTAAGGCTTAGGAACGTTTTGATAGTTTTGTAAATTCAGGTCCTAGTCTTGCTTTGCCAGAACCTATGCTCTTACAACACTTCTTTTTGGGCCTCAATGAAAAAATAAGGAATATCTTAATTTGGCCGCGGGAGGAGCGTTCATGTATACTATCTTGCTACACATGCAAAAACTATTCTTATGAATATTTTAAATGATCTTCCTGAAGAGAAAGAAGAATCAATAGCTGAATCTGAATCATTGCTTGAATCTCATCCTTTAGCTATTTTGAAACCTAAACTTATGAATGAAGAAGAGAAAATTCCATTTCCTGATTTTATGCTTGATTTAGAAGATGATCTTTTGATGATTATGGAAATACCTCGATTATCAAGTAATTATGAAACCTCAAGAATCTAGGGAATTTAAAAATATTGATCTCATTCATCCTTTTGAGGTAAAGTACTTTAAAAAGTTTATGAAAGAATTAATCTTTATCTTAAATGAAGAATGGTTTGAAGAATCAAAACTTTCAAAAGATGTTATTTGTTTGAATTCTTCTTCTTTTGTTACTTTTGAGTGTCAGATTGATAAACATCCTTTTACTACTCACTACAATCTAATTGTGGGTGTTAATATCATGTTTCTTTCATTTGCAAAAAGATTTTTAGAAGATATGCCATTAATTCTAACTATTAAAACTTTGAAAAATCTTTCTGGTCACATTATTCCAAGTTTAGGAGTATTGTGTTCTCTTCCTATTTTGGTTTATGGAGTTCAAGTTCCGTTAAATTTCCATATCTTTGATGTTTGGAAGTTTGATGTGTTAATAGGTTTACCAATAGGAAAGCTCATTAGAGAAGGTCAAAAAGGGAAATTAGATATTAATCTTGGGAAAGGTTTTAAGCTCTCTATGCCTATAACCCATTTTTTAAAAACTAAGGTAGAGCTGCTTTCTAAACCAGACCCAATAGAGGAGGTTAATGCTGCTTTTATTGATGAATTGATAGAACCATCTATAAATGATGACGCCCAGTTCTTCATTGAAGAAGAGGAAGAAGGACCATCTGATCCTGAACCTCTTGATGAATTACTAGAGCCACCTAAACCCCCTATTGAACTTAAACCCTTACCTTCTAGTTTAAAATATGTTTTTCTAAATAATGATCAGGAATCTCCTGTGATCATAAGTGATAAACTCTCTCAAAAAGAATCTTTGCATTTAATAACTGTTTTAGAGAAACATCGTGCTGCTTTTGGATACTCACTCCAAGATCTTAAGGAAATCGGTCCTGTTCTTTGCATCCATCGCATACCAACTGATCCTGAAATTACACCTACTAGAGAACCCCAATGTAGACTTAATAATACGATGAGAAAGGTGGTAAAGAAGAAAGTTTTAAAACTATTACACGCTAGGGATTATATATCTTGTGCCATATATTGAGTGGGTAAGTCCTGTTCAAGTTATACCTAAGAAGGGTGGTATGACTGTTGTTAGAAACGATAAGAATGAACTAATTCCCCAGAGAACTGTTACTGGATGGTGTATGTGTATAGAGTATAGAAAACTCAATAAAGCAACAAGGAAAGATCACTGTTGACACCTCTTAATGTTATCTCTAGCAACGGCGCTAAAAATGCTTGTGAGCAGAACATCGCTACTAGAATGACAATTGTCATTCCCAGCATAACACCAAGAGATATGTGGTATTAAATTATGCCACCATTTAAAATATAGAAATAGTATCCACAAGCGCACAGATCAAATACCATTATAGCATTTTACCCAGAGTATTACCAGGTTGTCATTTATATTTTCCCAAAGGAAGGTCTACATGGCTCTCGTGTAAAGGTAGCGTGTTAACCTAGAGTGTAATGGATAGGCATAACCATGTCCTCACTACTCAATGCAGGGGTAAGTCACAAGATAAATAATAAAGATAAGTATAAATCATCAGCATAAATAGATAGAGACTCATAGCTATATCATTAGAGTTACTAGCAGAACATCAAGAGATATTCCTGTGTTATTCCTAGCTACATGTCAATGCATATCATGGTTAGTGCAATTACACCTAGTAATCATAGTAAAGGTTAGCATTATATCTATTTATAGTAGACATACTAGGAAAGTTTAGAGAACATAGCACACCCTTCCTTCGTACAAAAGGCCTACTGTGCCTATAAATGGGATTTAGAATATATAGGACTCAACAAGATTGTCACACCCGCGATCTACCAAGCCCGGCCTATAGGGTGCATTCACAGATAAACAACATATAAGCACCATGCTTACATAATGTTTACCACTCACCCAACGATCAATTTGATGAGCGCTATAAGAACCTGTAGATAAGTATAATGTCAATCTAGCTATACTAAGCATATAGCCACAATAGACAAAGAACAATATAACTATGAATATAAGTAGATAAGTATTCATCAATACAATTATAGCAATCATAGAACTATACAATGAAAGAGAACAAGGGTGAGAGGAGGTAAGAACTATACCAAATCCAAGCTCTTGATTGCTCCGGAATCCAAGCCTTCGCTTGCCTCCCTCTAGTTCTAACTAGCTATCTAGGCCCTAGCTAAGGAGCTCTGATTAGGGTTTCTGGCTGATGATCGGACTTTGAATGAGGAATGAATGAATGTGCCTCTCCCTCCAGGGGGTCCTGCCCTCCTTTTATAGCCCTAGGCGATGATCATGAGCCATCAGATCAAACCGACTTTGACATACGGCTGAGATTGACCCTCAAAGGCAGTGGAGCGAACCAGGCGAAGCGGGCCACGAGCGGGGCCAGGCCCAAACCGGCCGGGCCCAGGCCTAGGGTCCTCCGGGCCTTCGGCTCGGCGTGGTGCCTTCTCGTCTCTTCTAGATTGTTCCTGCATTGCTGCGGTATCCGATTTCCCGTTCTTTGTTTCGATAAGTTTCTGAGTTTGCGTCTTTTCTAGTTTACACCTGCAGAAATAGCAAAACACCAAAACTCATGGAATTCTGTCAGTGTAAACTCTATATCTACTTTGGTGATCGCAATTGCATCCTTTTTATGGCTAGTTGACGATTGGATTTGTATGATAATGACCATCAACAACTCCCTCAAGCTTAACCTTTGCTAGTCCCTTAGCAAAGAAAACTTAGAAAAAGTTATTGTAAGATGTATATGTTTAAGCATTGTAGCCATCTCGAAGCAACTCCTTAGAAGTATACCTGCAGTCAGACAGAAATTCTCCTCCAAGTTATG
Organism: Chrysopogon serrulatus; assembly: GCA_015844335.1. Taxonomy (NCBI): domain Eukaryota; kingdom Viridiplantae; phylum Streptophyta; class Magnoliopsida; order Poales; family Poaceae; genus Chrysopogon; species Chrysopogon serrulatus. The sequence goes on along the minus strand of JADLZL010002357.1, from coordinate 11,852 downwards.
CAATAACTGAGCTGACTTTCAAACTTACCCATATTACCTTTGACTATGGGGCTTATTAGCTCTTCCTTTGGTCTTGGGTACTTGACAGACAGAAAGATCCCATCTAAGCACTATGTCTCAAGCTCTTCGATCAACTATCTTTTTAGAGTTTTTAGGGGTTTTTCAAATAAAACTTAGAGCTTCCCATGTATGACACTCTCAAGTCTCTCAATATATGTGGTATTTATGGATTCTCACCAAGTTAGTGATGATGGTTGCCTTTATTTTCATCCTATAACTAAAGCTTATGTGGAGCTCATAGGTAAGAAAAAACTAAAAGAGCAAACTTGCAATGCATGTGTTGTAAAGTCAAACAATGGATCCATGGAGAAACAAGTCATACACTCGAATCAAGATATATAGGTGGATGGATATGGTGGATATATGGTGGAACCTAATTCTACTCAGCTCCTTGAATGCCTATCTCTCCTTTTAAACTTTGAAAACTGGCCAGAGGTTATGAGCTATCTTTTTCTTTTCTTTTTCTCAGGGAGTCGGGCATCTAAGTACCCATTGTTTTAGCACTTGGACACTTGTCCATTTTTCTTTTCTTCTCCCATTTCTCTTTTCTCTTTTTTTTCAAATATCTTTTTGCATAACTCATAGCACTCCTTTTGGCATTGATAGATTTGGAGAGATAGCAAATAGGAACTTGGAGCATTTATTGGGTGGCTATCCTAATGGAATATTTTTGGTGTTCCCTCCCAGTGTAGGAGAAAAACATTTTTGGAATGGATATAGGTTGAATGGCATGTTGTTGCGCCTACTCCAGTGTAGAGTAGTGCATATAGAGGTGGATCTTGATTCAACAGCATGATAAATTTCCCACCAGGGTCACCAAGGTTGATAAAACTCAATGTAAGATAAGCAGCATGTATGTGGAAGTTTATCTAGCCTATCTCATCATGTTTGGCTCTGGTGGGAATGTAAGCTTTGTCATATAGAAACTCATCATGTTTTTGTATTTTTTAAAAGATAAATCTCCAAAACTCTAGTGTCACTTAGAACAAGATAGATAGCAGCTCAGACTTTCTTAATCTTATCAATTAGGTACCTAGACTTAGTTTAAGCATATGCAACCCACAAGTTTCAGGCTCGGAGCAAATTCTCATGTCAAAACAGTTGGAGCTAAAACTTGGAAAAACTTTTATCTAAACTCTAGGCATTTTAGAGGTGTTGTAACAGAGCAGCTTATCGTCAATTCAAATTATCTCAAAAGCTTCCTTTTTGTTGACTCTAGACAGACAAACATTTTTATTTAGTTTTTTCATTTTTCAAGACTCATACCATATAAGACTCTAAAGACTCTAAGGACTCTAAAAAGCATGGACCTTCATGTGTCCATATATTTTTAGTATTTTTTTAAGTTTTCTTATGATACTATGATGAACCTTCATGTGCTCACATATTTTTGTATTTTTTTATTTTTATGACTGACTCGATAATCATGTAGGTACACTTACCTGGGTACCTAGGGGATGCTTTCCCCCAAGCTGGTTGTTGTCGTGGTTGAGCATTGAAGCTGAGCAGTCCTCTCGATGGAGCTCATGTTTGCAAGAGCTGGTGTAGCCGGGAACCTTCATCTCATCTAACAAGAAGTTGCTTCCTCCACACAGTGGTTAGCTGTGTGTAGGAAAGGTGTACTTCGAGTGATGTAGATGATGATTCTTAGGAGGACTAGCTCTTAGAGTCATCCTGCAGCAAACATCTCACAAAACACAAAAACTCATAGAACGGATTAGGATAAACAGTTAGTGGTTAGCCTTTCGTGGACTGGTTGTTGTGAGAGGTTTTCAAAGGTTGTTACAGTGCATACAGTGCAGCAAGATGCTCAATGATTATTTTTGAATTTTTCTTTTTATCAAACAGAAAGGAAATATGCATGCTAATTTTTATTTTATTTTTAGGCCTCCACAGTGAACACTCCTTTAGCTTGCACTGCAGGTATGTCAAATAGGGCTTTAAGGTTTTCCAAATGTTTTTGTTGTTTTCTATAAAGATGATACAAATTAACTATGAATTAAAAGTGTAAGAAAGTAAATGATAACTACCATTGTTACCTTATGGCAAGGGTTTGGAGTTTAGAGTCCTCCAGACAAGACTTCTTGTCGTTATCACTCCTGGGGTGCTTTATCGGATCCCGAGGATGGGACCCTGACGTTGGACCTCCTGGTGATAATGACTCAGTTGAGGAGGTTACCTTTTCTTTCTATACCTTTTGTAGGTTTTTGATGTTCCTTAGATGCTGTAGATTCTTCTTTGATTGCCCCCTCCTCAACATTGCTCTTTTGAGAGCGATTCCTCCGGCGCTGACGTCCCCTCTTGGACAGGGTGAAAACTGCTAATCCAGGAGAGTTATAATCTTTAAAGTGACAGCGTACCTTCTCTCCTAGGAATTGGAAGTGGACTTGGCCTGATCTATTGTAGATGATGGCATTGGTGGTGCTAAGGAACGGCCTCCCAAGGATGATGGGTGTCTCATCTTCTTCTCCCATGTCCAGTATCATGAAGTCGGTCAGGACGTAGTGAGTGTGGATTTTGACCATGATGTCCCTCGCTACTCCCTCCAAAAATCTCGTTGTGTTGTCCGCCAGCTGCAGCTGCATATAGGTAGGGTATAGAGGTGTATCGAACAATAAGTCATATACCTTTTTAGACATGATGTTGATAGCTAATCCGATGTCACAGAAAGCGTTGTAGAAGGAGCACTGTCCAATAGTGCAGTCAATAGCTAGCATGCCTGGGTCCTCCTTAAGTAGGAATGGTGAAGCTAAGAGGTGGTCATGCTTATACTCAACAGCCTTAACTAGTTGGACTTGCCTTCTCACTTGCCTTTTACTCTTGTTCTTTCTCTTCCCATTTGAATTCTTCTTTTTGGATTCTTCAGTTGTTGGCTTGACTGGGAAGTAAGCTCCTCTTGGGTCTATAGGAGCTTCAAGGGTCTTGTTCTTGAAACAAAACTTTTCTTTATTACCCTTGATGGTGAAACAAATCTTCACACTGTCCGTGTAGATGACAGCCTTTGCAGTACTTAGGAATGGTCGGACAAGAATGATTGGACTCTTAGGATCTCTGCCGGTATCCAGGACTATAAAGTCTACAGAGACATATGATCTCCTGATTCGTATGCACACATCATCTAAGATTCCTTCAGGGTGCTTAACCGTTTGGTCTGCAAGCTGCAAACACATATTCATGTACAACAAAGATGCCCATGGAAAGACTTGGTCAAAGATTACCTTAGGCATGATGTTGACACTGGCGCTTAGATCATAGACAACTTAAGGGAAGTTATGCTGCCCAATAGAGATGGGGATCACAGGTCTCCCTAGATCTCCTCTCTTGGGTGGCATGGACTCATCCTTCCATCCTGATGATGCTTCAACAAAGTAACCTGCATATACATCAATAAGATTTACGGTCTCGGGCTCTAGAGGTTGCCCTGGAATCTTACCTTCGTTGGTCGGTCGAACAGCGGCTGCCAACTGAGCTAATTGTTGTTCTATCATTTTATTGAAGCTAAGCTGGTTCTTAACAAATGAGAGGTAAAGCTATCCATTTTAGTGTTTATATTTTCTAGCATTTTATCATTGGATGCTATCTTCCTAGATAAAGTCTCCATAATTTTATTTTGATTGGGAATCACTTCTCTCAAAGGTAATTGAGCTTAGCTATTATAATTAGTGCCTTAAAAGTTACCTAGGAAATTACCTTGGTAGTTGGGCTTTTGTTGATTCCATCCCCGATTTTGAGGACGATAGTTGTTGTTGTTGTTGTTGTTGTTGATGAAGTTCACATCCTCATGGGTCTCAGGGCAGCTGTTGCCTGAGTGTCCCATATTGCCACACACTTCACAAGTCATGCATGAATCTTTGATGCACATGACATCTTGTTTTAGTCTGGCCTTTTCTTTCAGCTTCTTTATGAGCAGATCTATCTTGGCAGACAACATGTCTACCTCCTTGAGCTAGTGCACTCCTCCACTCCTCTTATGGGTTGTTTGGCGCTCTTCACTCCAATCTTGATTGGAGGCTATCTTCTCCATAAGAGCAGTAGCTTGTGGTATGGTTAATGATATAAATGCACCTCCAGCAGCAGCATCAACATTATTACGGGTGCTGTTGGTGAGCCCATGATAGAAAGTCTGCATTGTAACACTCCGGGTGTTAGTCACTACCTTAGCAGCAAGATTAGACATAAGCAAGATATATTAAGCGATGATCTTGATCTCTATCTCACATCCATCTCCATCCACCTTACTTATTGAAGAAGTTTTATAAAGATTGAAATCAAGAAGCCACATGAGATGATAAGTCATACCCTTGCTTAAATAACCTTATCAAGAGCATGAGTATGTGGAGTGTCAACCAAGCCTAGCCATGTTGCCCAAAAGACTCTAATTGAACTTAGAAACAACAGTCATGAAGGGTTCATATTGAGCAAATGTCAAGAAAATGCTCAAAAGTGGCTAAATCCCTAGTTTAAAGCTTTATCAAGTTGCTGCGTTGACCTATAGAAAAGTATAGGTTCTGTTCACATTCTAGAGATAGACATTAAATAAAAGTTGAAGCTTAAGTTCTATACAACAAACTTTATTTAAGGACCTAGTCATGATTCAGCTTGGAACCATGTCAACCAAGAGCTCGAAGTTTGAATCTGCTGCAGTTTCAGCACTTAGAATTTATTCTAAGTCTGAAAAGCTGTGTCGGCCACGTTGACGTCCCGTGTTCTCTAATTTTTGTTAAACAACTTGAATTGGACCCAAAATATAAGTTGAAGGTAATTAGTTGAGGAAGACTATACCAAAAGTTGGGATCCATTGGGGTAAGTTTGGACTGTCAAATTGGAGATCGAGTATGTTGAGGTTTAACCCAAATTCAAACGTTGACACTGTCAGATTGGAGCTTAATTACCTTGCTGATCTAGAACCTTAATTGCTTAAGCGCTTTAATAAAAATTGTAGAGCATCAGATGGTGAGCAACTTTACTTCAAGGCCCATGACCCAATTCGGACCCTAGCAGGCCCAAAAACAGCCACCACCGCGCCCACATCAGTGCCCACCAGGTGTCCAACAGGAGGTCGGCGTGGCGACCATGCAGCGGCGCCGCGCGTCCTCCCTCTGCCAGCGCTGCTGTGGCAATGTGGAGCGCCGCGCCGAGCTCCCCCATGCCCTGCCCTCATTATCGGCCCTCTCACTCGCTCTCTCCACCTCCCTTGCCTTCTCGCACGCGGAACGCAGCGGCGTCCGCCATGGACGGCCCTGCGAAGCTCTGGCCGTCGCCTGTTCTCCTCTTCCGCGCCCCCTCTATCCTAGCCAAGAACCGCAGCGCCTTCTCCACCGTTCACCGCTCCTTTCGCGCCCCTCTTCTGGCCTTCATCGCCGCCTGCAGCCCCGGTCACCGGAGCCGCGCCACCGGTGGCTCGTGTGCTCGTGGCCAGGAGGCCACGGCCCACCTCTCGGCCCTCTGTCTTCTTCCACGGGTGTGCGCGGGCCTGGTAGCCCTCCGGTGCAGCCCCTTCGCCGCTGCCAGCCGCCGGATGGCCGGAATCGGCGAGCCTCTCTGCATCCTCTGCTATGTTCGTCATCCTGAGGAAGAAGAAGGTCCCTGCGATGCAAATAGAAACTTCTACAGGGTGTTTTCTGCAGATCTCGTGACTCAGTTGAATAGTGAAAACAGTGCATTTTAGTTTGTGAAAAGTACAGGGGCCTCAGTGCAAGATCTGTTTTCCTTTTTCCTTTTCAATATGCATATTTCGGCTGAATCTTTGGAAATTCTTAATAAATCATAGAAAAATCGTAAAATAGCAAATGAGGACTTTTTGGAATCCTTGTGAGTAGATCTATCCAGTGGTATAATAATATTGCATGTTTTAGTAGGAATTTTGTGAAGTAAAAATAGATCTTTGCTCTCTAGGGTTTGTTTTTGTTATTTGCATATCTCAGTTGTAGTGCTCCATTTGCTGTGAAATTTGAATGGTAGGCTTCTGATATTATGTGTGTACTGTGATAAAAATTGGAGGTTCATTGGATACAGTTTTATTGATTTATTGACTTATCTTGCTTGATGTCTAGTAATTGAATTTAATTGATTAATAATGAAAATAAAAATGGTAAAATGGAAAATATGATTTCACTACCTTTGCATGATGTTGTTGTGACCTGTGAATACTTAACATGGCCATGTATTTAATGAAAGTGTGGAGTTTTAGATTTAAGTTGCTCTCACATGCTTAATAGCAATTAAGATTTGTCTTTTTCATGGAGGTTTCTGTACTTATCAAAATACTATAAAATTTGAACAATAGGCATTTGAGAATATATTTGAGCTATTTTAATTTTCTTAGAATTTACTGTACACTTTTGATATATATTCCTTATATGCTCCTTATTCCACCTAGTTAGTTAAATAAATAGAAAAGTGTATGATAATAATTTATTTGAGCTTGGTCATCATATTTTCTAGTGTTTATTTAATATATGTTAACTATTGGTAACTTTGGTTATGTCCAATTTGATGTTTGAAACATAAGTAAAATATTATTTGCTCTATTTATCAATTCTAGAGCTTTCTGGACAGATTTTGGCATTTTGATGATTTCACCTTGATAATGATGTTTGCTGTGAAACTTGTGAATACAAAAGTTGTAGATAATTCATGTATCTAGCTACTGTTAAAATTTGATGGCATTTGGCCTTGTGGTTTGGAAACAACAGTTATGCAAGTTTGGGTAACAGTTTTGGTTATTCTCTGTCTTGTCAGGACCTGATCCTGTACATGTGTAATTTCAACCTGCTAAACTTATGAATCATGCTTTGATGTTTAAAGATGAATTGTAGAAGATTACATAAGCTTTCCAGATTGTCTTGTTGCAAGTCATTTGGAGTTGTATAACTCTAGATACGATTTAATTACCCAGCTGCTGCGTGTATGTCCAGAAATTGATAATTCTAGTTTTAGTTGTTTACTTTGTATGTTGATTAGTGTGGCTCATGTCTTTGGTGTTGGTTAACTTAATATACCTGAGAGCTTGAGATATTAGTGTCATGTTTGATATGCTCGTTATCTATATGTTTGGCATGATTGTGATTAGCTTGTTCTCTAATGTGCTCATATCGTCTAGTGGACTTTATTCTGGTATTGCTTACTTTATGTGATTCATCGTCTATTGTACTTCTATGTGTTCATACATATGCATTGTGCATGTCATCTAGGTATGTTAGATGATAAGAACGAGATGTGGGAACCAAACTTTAAGATGGTGTTTGGTGAACTTATCCCGAAGGTGGAAAAGAGATGCTCGCCAAGCGAGTACCATCTAACAACACTGACTTGTGTCATCTTCCAGGCAAGCCCCGGAGCATTCTAAGTCTCCCATCTTTTATAAAATGCAATTGAGTACTTTATGTTGTTTATTGCATTAAGTTATAGGAGTTGGTTGAAAACACTTGTTGCATATATATCCTTTCCTTGTCCAGCAAATTATACCTTGAATCCTATTTAGGTTCAGGAATCGAGATTAATGCTTAGCCATGCTTAGACCGGTAGAAGTCGGGTGATTTCCTGTCATCCGTGAGATATGGGGTGTTACTTCTCTGGTCACGGTTGGCTATATATGCTATCGTGGAAAAGAACCATGTGATAAATTATAAAAAGACCGGGCAGGGACAGTGGACCCTGTCTAGTCGCTTAAGGACTAGAAGCGTTGTCCGTTCTTGGTCATGTTGAACGCAGCCCAACACATAGTTGGCCGGACCCGAGCATCTGACCGTGAAGCCGAGTAGCTCAACTCAAGATGGAAACACGGGGGGCGGTTGGGCAATTCGCGGGAAGCGGCATACTAGACCAAGGGCAAGCATGTATAACTGATCCTGGTGGCGTCCTTGGGTTTACATGGCTTGGACATCCTGGCTACCGTCTTTCTGGTTTTACTGACGCGAGAACCGGGCCCGCGCCTGAGTTGTACTAAGGGTAACCTAAGGCGACTCTGATCCAGTCTGCCTGGGTGTGTGTTGGGAATACCCCCTAAGCTCAGTAGGAATCGATTCGAATCGCCGTCTCTACCGGATAGTGAGAACTTGACTATTGCCTCTGGCTTCGTAGAACTCACTAAATAATTATGGTTCTAATGATGATGGTGATAATGATAATGGCAATACTAAACTGGCTATGGTTATTAATGCTTGTTATAATAAAGTGATTGTTTAGTATAGGTGCTAATCTAGATGAAAGGTTGATTAATAATAATCTGCTGCTAGTATCATAAAATACTGCTCTCATATAATATGCTTTTATGTAAAATATTGTCAAGCTAGCCCCACTTATACAAAGCCTTGCATACTCCTTGGTGTCACTTTATTTCTGGTTTATGGTGGGTAAGTCTAGCTGAGTACATTCTCGTACTCAGGGTTTATTCCCACTTGTTGCAAGTTGTGATGTATAATGATTACTGCAAGAATTGGATGGCTCCTACTATAGCAGAGGAGTATGATCATGGGCATGATCCTTCTTATCTATCTTGTCTCTATTGCTTTTGTTGGAATTGACCTTGGTACTGGCCGTATTTAAACTAAGAATGATGTTAATTCCAAAATTACTTTGCTTTCGCTACTTTTAAACTTATGTTAAATAATTATTTTGCAATTCCAAAAAACTAGTAATCAATCCCAACATGGAAGTATTAAAAAAAACTTATATTTGTTTAATTATACCTTTCTATATGTTGACCTAAACCCAGGACTTAAAAAAAATTTTGCTTAATAAAAAAAGAAATTTTCTTCCTTCCAATTTAGTTTTGCCCAAAAGAACTACTTTTGAAAAATGGATGTTCTTAACCCTTGCCTTTTGTTTATTTTGAGACTTATTTTGTTGAATCTAAGGTTTTAATTGAACGATTCATAGGATCTAATTTCTATATGTTTGTTGGTTTTTTTTGACTAGTCAAAAATAAAATAAATAAAAAAAGGGGAAGAGAAAAGTCAAGAGGCCTTAATGATCAACATAAGGGGAAAGACTACCAACTTGAGATTTTTTGGCATTATTATCACAAAGGGCTTCTGGACTTTTGAAATGGATGTAACATTTGACTTGTTTTGTTGAATCAAGATCTTGGCTTATATGTTGATTGGTTTGATCCTTGTTTCAAAGTGGACTACCGGGTTTAAAATTTAGTCACTTCGGTGATTGTTTTTATACTTGTGCTTTTATAATTTGGGCGGTTCCGTTACATGCATAAGGAGCCAATTCTCCATCCCATGATGAGGACATTCTGATATATAATCTTGAAAGCATTCCCATGCCTCAGGGACTGACTCGTCATGTTGTTGCTGGAAACTTGAGATCTTCTCCCTTAGGGCACTTGTCTTACCCATAGGAAAGAACTTTGATAGAAAAGCTATGGAGCACTTGTCCCAAGTTGTATGATTGTCTTTGTTGGCATAGAACCATTGCTTTGCCTTTCCCAACAAAGAGAATAGGAATGACGCAAAGAGGATCGGTGTCTTTTGGTACATCCTTCATCTTGAAAGTGCTGTAAATCTCCAGGAAGCGTTGGAGATGAGCACTCGCATCTTCATGTGCTTTTCCACAAAACAAGTTGGCTTGCACCATGGTGATAAGGGCTGGCTTGAGCTCAAATCCATTCTCCCCAACTTCGATGTTAGGTCCAGTGCGGATGTTGTTGGTGGTTGGAGCAGAGAACTCACGCAGTGACTTATCAGCCATTTCCTCAAAAGCTGGTGCTAAGTTGCCTTCTTGTTGCTCTTCTTCTTCACTTATAGGAGCTTGCTCCTCCAAAGAACGAACCTTAGTAGTGGGTGCCTTTGATGGAGATTCAAAGATATCCCTCACTTGCTGGAATTTCCTTCTTTGAAAGAGTTTCTCTGGATTTTCAATATAGTTATCTGGAGATCAAAACCACTCATTCATTACCCTGCATAAGACATCACAAAGATAGAAAGCACAAGGGTAAGCCTGCATTGAGTAGGGGTCTATGGTTTCCTCTATCTCATTAGTTTGTTAGATCTATCGCTATTCCTTTTATGCTCGCCAATTTTCTTCCCCGGCAACGGCGCCAAAAATGCTTATTAACACCTCTTAATGTTATCTCTAGCAACGGCGCTAAAAATGCTTGTGAGCGGAGCATCACTACTAGAATGCCAAGTTGTCATCCCCAGCATAACACCAAGAGATGTGGTATTAAATCATGCCACCATTTAGAATATAGAAATAGTATTCGCAAGCGCACAGATCAAATACCATTGTAGCATTTTACCCAGAGTATTACCAGGTTGTCATTTATATTTTTCCAAAGGAAGGTCTACATGGCTCTCATGTAAAGGTAGCGTGTTAACCTAGAGTGTAATGGATAGGCATAACCATGTCCTCACTACTCAATGCAGGGGTAAGTCACAAGATAAATGATAAAGATAAGTATAAATTATCAGTATAAACAGATAGAGACTCCTAGCTATATCATTAGGGTTACTAGCAGAACATCAAGAGATATTCCTATGTTATTCCTAGCTACATGTCAATGCATATCATAGTTAGTGCAATTACACCTAGTAATCATAGCTAAGGTTAGCATTATATCTATTCATAGTGGACATACTAGAGAAGTTTGAGAACATAGCACACACCCTTCCTTCGTACAAAAGCCCTACTGTGTCTATAAACGGGGTTTAGAATACATAGGACTCAATAGGATTGTCACACCCACGATCTACCAAGCCCGGCCTATAGGGTCCATTCGCAAATAAACAACATATAAGCACCATGCTTACACAATATTTACCACTCACCCAATGATCAATTAGATGAGTGCTATACGAACCTATGGATAAGTATAATGTCAATCTAGCTATACTAAGCATATAACCATAATAGACAAAGAACAATATAACTATGAATATAAGTAGATGAGTATTCATTAATACAATTGTAGCAATCATATAACTATACAATGAAAGAGAACAAAGGTGAGAGGAGGTAAGAACTATACCAAATCCAAGCTCTTTATGGCTCCGGAATCCAAGCCTTCGCTTGCCTCCCTCTAGTTCTAACTAGCTATCTAGGCCCTAGCTAAGGAGTTCTAATTAGGGTTTCTGGCTGATGAACGGACTTTGAATGAGGAATGAATGAATGCGCCTCTCCCTCCAGGGGGTCCTGCCCTCCTTTTATAGCCCTGGGCGATGATCGTGAGCCATCGGATTAAACCGACTTTGACATATGGCTGAAATTGACCCTCAAAGGTGGTGGAGCGAACCGGGCGAAGCGGGCCACGAGCGGGGCCAGGCCCAGATCGCCTGGTTTGGCCTGGGGTCCTCCGGGCCTCCGGCTCGGCGTGGTGCCTTCTCGTCTCTTCTAGATTGTTCCTGCGTTGCTACAGGTGTCCAATTTCGCGTTCTTTGCTCCGATAAGCACCTGGGTTTGCGTTTTTTCTAGTTTACACCTACAGAAATAGCGAAACACCAAAACTCATAGAATTCTATCAGTGTAAACCCTATATCTACTTTGGTGATCGCAATTGCATCCTTTTCATGGCTAGTTGACTGTTGGATTTGTACGATAACGACCGTCAACAATCACTTTCCACTACCTTTCATTGATGAGATGTTAGAGCATTTGGCAAATCACTCTTTCTTTTGCTTTCTAGACGGTTACTCCGAATATCATCAAATTCCTATCCACCCCGATGATCAAAGCAAAACCACTTTTACATGTCCCTATGGAACTTATGCTTATCGTAGAATGTCTTTTAGGGTCGTATAATGCACCTGCTTCTTTCCAAAGATGTATGATGTCTATATTTT
>JADLZL010002356.1:0-35491 GCA_015844335.1 Chrysopogon serrulatus | reverse complement strand
GGGAATTTTACATATATACCATTATAATGGTTGGCACTCATCGGAAAAGCATCCTTAAAACGACGCCAACTTATTCAGCATCCTTATTTGGACTTTGTTTCATGTTTACCACATTTTGCGAGATGTGGCACGCCATGCCAAATGACACACGGGCGCCTTGCCCGGCGAGGGGCAGCGGGAAAAGACCATTTGCCCTCTCCTCTTTCCATTAAGCTTAGCAGCCCTGGGCCCTCCTCCACTCACTCCCCCGCCCGCCCCTTCTACCTCATTCCCGCCATCGCCATCGCCCCCCCTTCTCCTCGAGGCACCACGCCACAAATAACCCTCCGATTGACACGGTGCGGTGCTTCACCCCTTGCGACGGGCTCAGTACGTTGGGGGTTGCATTCATCTTGTTCCGTTTAAGGGCCCCGTTTAAGAGCCCGCGTGTTTTAGGGTTAGGGGTTCATGGTCGCCGACTTCGGTCATTGGGCTTTGCTAGGCGATTGATGTAGCATCGTGTAATGCTTTTATAATGGATGCCGACGATTGTCCTCTTTGGTAAGAACTCGACCCCCCATAGCATTGTAGGACTGTATTGTGGGAAGCTCATGTTATTAACTGTGGGATCCCTTTGACTCATTTGCATGCCGATGCTAGGATCGATCCCGGGCAAAGGCGTTTAGGCTAGTTGTTAAGGTTGCCAAATTTCTTTGCCGATGATGAATATGGGGCGGGACATGCCGTAGAGCCAAAGATTGTCTATGGTTTGATAGGAATAGTCAGTATTCTCTTGCTCAATTTAATGAAGATTTGGCCAGTAAGATCTATTGGGGTCGTTCTCAGACACTTGCTGTATGGGTCTTAGACCAGGACACCGGCTCTGAGTGGAAGATTAGGAGAGATGAGCATATGCAGCAGATGATTAAGGATAGGTGGGATGAGAGGCCGGCTTTTCTTGCTGTTGATGTAGTAAGGAAAGATGAGTGCAATGACAATGATACATCTTCAGCATCCAGAGCTAGATGTGTTTCTGGTGTCACTAATGGGTCTGCTGCAGAAGGCAGTGCTGCACAATGTAATGATGCTGAAGGCTTTGGTGATACATGCGCACTACCCACCGAAAAAGCCACCGAGGAGCCTCTTGCGAGAGTTGATTGGAGGCTTCTAACTATTCATGACAATCCTGATGATGATGGCACAAACTTGCACATATTGTTGATGAAAATAAGTTGTATGAGGCTATGGGATTCAATGTGCCCGAAGAGACAAATGCCGCTACTCGATGAGGAGGTGCCAATTCCAAAATATGTCGGCAGAAAGGCAAAGAAAGAAATGAATGAAGCAAAATTGTGGATGTAGATGACATTGTTGAAGAGGAGCCACCGCATGAATGGGACAGGGATAATCCAATAATGGTAGTGGGCACTTGCTACCCAAGCATGGAAGAGTTTAGGCTAGGCGTTAGGCAAAGATGCTATTGTGAGACAGTTTGAGCTTATAATTGAGCATTCGCACAAGCAAAGGTACAGGGTTTGCTGCTCTGTTCTAGGATGTCCATGGAAGCTTAGAGCTAGAAAGCAGCATGATGGCAGTGTGAGGGTATATTTTCTACATTTGTTTTCAACATTCTAGTACTAGTATTCATTGGCTCAGATCCCGATGTAATTTAATTGGCTTGTATAAGCTCGTTCTATGTACTCATGAACATAAGTTCAATTTTGTTTGCGTATTCAAATAAACACTGAGGAGCATAAATGTGCATCTACCCAGAACGTGGAGAATAACAGGATGGCAAGCATTGGTCGGGTGGCGAGAGGGCGCCCAATTCCTGAAGAAGAAGCCTACAATGGCTTGAATGTAGATGCGTATGAGTTGTTGTTCAAATATGGAATTGAAATCCCCTACAGTGTGTATAATGGGACGAAATGAGCATCGAGAGGGTTGTTTGGTAAGTACAAAGGATTCATTTGATTGGTTGTATAGGTTCAAAGCGTAGATTGAATTGAGGTCACCTGGTAGTGTGGTAGAGATTGACACTATCACTGATGCAGATGGCACAGTTAGGTTTAGCAGATTTTACTGTGCATTTAAGGCTTGCATAGATGGATTTTTGAATGGTTGCAGGCCTTACATTAGTGTAGACTCCACAGCTCTGAATGGTTTGTGGAATGGCCACATGCCTGCAGCTTTAGCACTAGATGGCCATAATTGGATGTTTCCTCTAGCTTTTGGGTTCTTTGAGTCTGAGACAAAAGAAAATTGGATCTGGTTTATGGAACAACTCAGGAAAACTATAGGTCCAATGGAACATTTGGCTATATGCACAGATGCTTGCAAAGGGTTAGAGGCAGCTGTGAAATTAGTTTTCCCACTAGCAGAAGGTAGAGAATGTTTTAGGCATTTAATGGACAACTTGAAGAAGTACTATAGTGGTGATGTGTATGGCAAGAACATGTGGCCTGCTGCTAGAGCTTATTCTCCACATAAGTTCCAAAGATTTCTTTGACAAGGTGTTGCGGGCTAGTCCGGACATACGTATATGGTCAATCAAAGACCATCCTTTCCTCGTGGGCTAGAAGCAAGTTTTCTGATCAAATCAAGTGTGACTATATCAACAACAACCTGGCTGAGTCTTTTAATTCATGGATCAAAGAGGTGAAGGACCTCCCTCTGCACACTATGGCAGATGCCATTAGGCAGAAAATAATGATGTTGTTTGCCAAAAGAAGGAAGATTGCATCGATTGCCTCCCCGGCATTTTACCCGCCGTGATCTACCAACTCAATGCTTCCTCTAGAGGACTGTCCCACTTGAAGTTAACCAAAGGACACCCAACTGAGGCTGAGGTGACTGAGGTGTACAAAGATGAAGAAGTCAGAAGACATGTGGTGTACTTGCCTCAGAAAATCTGCACCTATAGGCAATGGCAGCTAACCGGTCAACCCCGTCCCACATGCTCGTTGTGATAACAAGCTTCAGGCACCAAACATGGGTTCTTTTGTGGATCCCTACTACTCGGTTGCCAAGTTCCAAGCAGCCTATGCGGTATAATTCCTAGCATCACCGATAGGAATCGGTGGCCTAAGGTGGATAAGGGCTTCAAGGTGGAGGGTCCCCTTTCGTAAAACCAAGAGAACCAAAGTGCATGTGAGGAAGAATAGGTTCAAATCAGCAAAGAGAGGGTGGGAATAGCAAGAAAGCAACTAGACAAATCGGTGTCCCAATTGCAAAGAATATGGACACAGTGGCTAGTAGCCGGAAGTGTCACCTCAATGGAACCAAAAAAGGTTTGTAGAAACCAACAGCTATTATGTTTCACTTATTAGCATTCTACACTTTCAAGAACATGTATCCGTGTGTGTGATTCCGTGAAGAGAACTAAGAAGAAAGCTCCCACAGGTTGGTAGGAGGAAGAAGGCCAAGATCGCAAAGACTGGCCGAAGCTACCGGACCTTCCGTGAGGCCGCACCAACACCGACTCCAAGAACTAGAGGAGCATTAGCAAGAGAGGCAAAGCAAGAAGAGCTAGGAGGGAGGCGGAACAAGCGTAAGACAAGGGCAGCCGCAAAGAAGAGAACTAGTCAAAGCAGCCAAGAAGGGGAAGAAGTAGAAGCTAGTAGACAAGAAATTCTAGCTAGGAATCAAATGGCGGTGGTGCCTTTGGAAGTAGTGCCACCGTAACCCGACCATTCTATCAACTCCACCTAGAAGGTAAAGTTTTCTAATCAAAAGGCCTTCATTATCACTGTTATTTGCAACTACTAATTACTTTTTTCAAATCCAAAATAGGGAGCTATTTCCGTAAGATGATGGTCAAACCGGGCCGTAGTGAGAAAGATGACACCAAGGAAGAAACAGGTTGGCAACTAAAGTGAAGAAAACTCCACCTAAGAAGATGGGAGGCAAGGGGGAAGGGCAAGACCAAGGCCAAGGCAAACCGACCATGATTTGGGCTGCAACTTTTGCTGTTATGTTTCATTTGAACTCTAGTGTGGTTGAATCTAGAACTGAAATGGGCACAAACTCTTTTGATTTGCCCTTGTGCATGGTTCTGTTGTAATGAAAACATGTATCTGTGTTGTGGGCAAGTGCCCTTATTCTGGATGAACTTAGTCTTTTAATTGCATGAACTCAGTTATGTAATATCCGATATATCGGCTTTAATTGGATATGCTTTTGTACATCTCTATGTGTGCAATGGTTTGCAACATATTTGAGCATGCATTGTGATTCAAAATGTGTTCGTGATTGCACAACATTGATCCATGCATACATTCAACAAACATGCATAAACTAGATAACATTGATCTAATCATCGGTTCACGTATAACATTCATCCAACCGTAGTCACACTACAATTAACCTAACCACTAACATCCATAGCTCCAAAGATCCATAACCTACACCTACTTCCACCTAGTTGAGCTACTTGAACAGTACATTGATCCAACAACAACAAAGAAGCAGCCATAGCCATTGTCAACCCCTTCACAATGCCAATCAAAGCCTCCATCTTTGCCTCCATGGGGCTCTTGGGGGAGGGACTGCAACAAAGATTACGCGGGCCGACACCAAAAGAAGAAGCGAAGAAGAATGAATGGCCTTCCCCGCTCTCCATCATTCTCGTCCCCATCATCACTATCTTCCCCTGCTCAACTAGGATGGCAAAGTACTCTCGCTGAATTGTGAGAAGCCGCAACACCCCGGAACCTAGAGCAAAATGAATCGAACCAAATCTCAAAGATTTCAAGATCCAAAAAACCAAAATCGAAGGTAAAATCAAGCTCTAACCCCTTCCAAACCCTTCACTTTCTTGGGGCATTTGAAGAACACACGCCCCTTGTTGCCATTCTCATCGGTTCCGCACCACGAGCTCCAAAACCCTAAACTTCGGCAACCGGGCACATGATCGGGGGGAGCCCAGCCGCCTGCCGAGGCGGGTAGTCTCCGATGCTTTCCAACCCACGCGGGTAGCCCGGTGCGGCTCGACGAGCTCCCAAAGGGAGGCATGGCGTAGCGGTGCCTCCTGGACGGCCATGGCGGTGGCGCTGAGGAAGAAGGGGGGGCAGGCGATGGCGGCGGCGGAATGAGGAAGAAGGGGCGGGCGGGGGGGAGTGAGTGGAGGAGGGCCCAGGGCTGCTGCTTAATGGAAAGAGGAGAGGGGCAGCCTGGTCTTTTCCGCGCCCCTGCTGACTGGGCGCCAGCGTGTCATGCTGGCATGGCGTGCCACATCTGTAAATGTGGTAAACATGAAACAAAGTCCAAATAAGGATGCTGAATAAGTTGGCGTCGTTTTAAGGATGCTTTTCCGATGAGTGCCAACCATTATAATGGTATATATGTAAAATCCCCACAATATATCCATCTAATGCATGGAATCTCAACTCTGGTGAAGTGAAGCCCTACTCTAAATGGCTGCCTGATTGAAGGATGATAGGAATGGAATCTCAACTCTTCCCAGATGAAGATGAAGAAGCAATGCACCTGCAACCAGTGCTGCTGATGCATCGTCGGTCGTTGGCCGGTTGATGTCACAACCGTTTTCACGAGAACGACACGCCAAATGCAGGAGCAGGAGCCTAGGTATCCAGGTAGCCCTCCTTTGCTTTGCACAATAAAAGGGAAGACAATCCTTATTACATCGATCGATCGATCAATCAATCAGTAGGTTTGCCGGCTGGTGGCACCTCCAGCTGTATCAGCTAATGACTGACTGAACCAACCTTACATCAGCTAATGACTGACTGACCCAATCCGTATACTTGGACAGATCCATGGCACACGGCGCAGTTCAATTAGAGGATGCAACTTGCAGACATGCAGTGCAGGCAATTGGCTATGTGCCATACAATCGCAGAAACCTGAGGACCGCATGTGCAGTGCAGGGAGCAGCTGGTGCCGGATTAAACCAACGTCTTTGACACCATCACACCAATGAGTTTCCCCTACCACAAGCCCATGGCGCCCACAGGACATGAGGGTGACCCACTGAAGACCAGCTATGCAGGATCATGCTGCCTTGTTTTCTGGCCAGCATGGCCTTGCCCTAATTTTCAGGTTCTGACGACTGGAAGTGGAATGGATACATTCATGCATGGCTCCTTGCATCTTGTATCTCTAGGGGATAAGCTTGGTTGAGGGACTGTTGAATTGACCCTGGCATCGACATGCTTACAGCAAATTTGTCTCCATCTCCAAGACCCAAATGATACGCACGTGCTTTGTTGCTACATGAAAACCACTTAAATTTGAAGGATTCGATAGTACACACTACACAGCCATGCTGCACTTGTACATTCACCTTGTTATGCTAAAACCAACAAAACAGGCAATACTAAGGAAAACTCAGCTAGTGATGTAACCTGAACCCAACGCAATCCTTGGTGCAGAGGTGCACTTCAGTACAATACAGGTCATTGCTGTAGGCTTGTAGCACACGTAGGAAGCAGCCAGCTGGTCATGCTTCCCAAGTTGCCATTCTAGTGGTCCTGATAAACATTCCGCTTTTATGATACTTCATTCATGGCCAACAAACATTTAGTAGATCACCTTAATTAACAAAAATTGAGGTCATGGGCTTTCCATCAATGTGGCATAGTGGCGCCCCTTTAATGTTCTTGACCATTTGCTTGCCATATGATTGCCCCCAAACATCACAATCATGAATCGCCTAAACATAACACACAAGCACAGTGAAGTATCAGTAGCCTAAACAGCAATTACAGAATTAAGTAACAGAACAATGAGAACTATCCACAATACACTTGCTCCCTTCTATCCATAGCAATACTCAAAATATTATGGCTTGAGTGTTCGGGAAAAATATTATGCCTCGTGAATCTCGATGCCTTGATGGATGATGGTGAGTAGCAATCAGAGCAGTTTGTGAAGATGGATTTAAGATCTTGAGTCCTAATTCTTCCTACCTGCTGGTGGGGCAAGAATATGGATAAGGTAGTCACCTTAGAAGCTTATCTCACGTCTCTCAGCAAAGAACTTCCCATTTGTTGTTGGTTCATGAGGTAATAAGGCGAGCCATACACCTGTGTCAGCACCTTCTTCGGCAGAGATATTCCCTTCCCAACCAGTCATGGCCGTTTTTACCCAGCCAGGGCAGAAACAGTTAATGTATATCTTTTGGCCTTCAGGCCGATCCGAGAGCCTCCTTGCCATGAGTCGTGTATAAGAATTAACAGCAAGCTTTGAAATCGAATAGTCCGTGTACATCTGTGGCCACTCATTCGAGGACCAAGTACCTTGCTTGACTTGTTCAAGAAATTTTGTGACCATCTCATCAATTAGTTGCTCTGACAAACAATCATCTTTCAACAGTTGGTCTCTTAGGCTCGCATCACCAATTCTCTGACAGAATAGGAAAAAAAAAAAAAAATGGGAAGTAAATGTCAACCAACAACACTGCATATTAAGAAGGCCACAATAGATCAACATCGGAAGACTAGATAGGAACCTGTCGAACAAACTTACATTCCGTCTGCCATTGGCTCTACCAAGCCTTGAGCTGACATTCACTATCCGAGCACCATACGGAGAGTGTTTCATTAGTGGTATCATAGCATCAATCATCCGCTTTGTGCCATAGTAATTTGTCTCGATAACTTGCTCAGCAAACTCAACAGAATTATCTGCTCCTCTGTTGAAGTTCACACCTGCATTGTTAATCTATAGCAGGGTTACAATACATCTAACATATGGCCTTCAGGCAAGATCTCTTCTGTAAATAACAGTCTATTTATGAATTGATGGTGATGTCACTGCACCTGGTTCTTCTCCTGTTCTACAAACCGATTATATAGAGTACAAATTCCAGAAACAACTGCTAGGTTGGGGGAAAAAAAGCTAGGAGTTTAGGACTAGCCTTGCTGGTTGATTGGATTAATCTTCCGTACTATAGTGAAAACAAATCAACTAATCACTGGATACAAAACCTCACAATTACATAAGGCAGGTAAGGCGATGAGAATGCGCTCACAAGGACATGGATGCCGCCGTGGGTTTCCACCGCCCAAGCCGCGAAGGCCTCCACCGACGCGGCGTCAGCCACGTCGAGCTGCCGGGACTCCACGCTGACGACCGCGCCATCGGGAGCCTCCGCCAGGATCCTCCCCGCCGCGTCCTGGCCCTTGGCGGCGTCGCGGGAGGCGAGCACGACGTGGAGGCCGTGGAGCGCGAGCTGGCGGGCGGCCTCGAAGCCTATCCCGCGGTTGGCGCCCGTGACCACCGCCACGGCCCGCGGCGCCAGGCGGTCCCACCATCGCTGGTGGGGCTCGTAGGGGAGGGCCCGGAGGAGGGTGACCTCACGGCGGCGCTGCTCGCGCCGCTCCCGCGCCGCCTCTTTCCCTTTCTTCCCCATCTCTCTCTCACTTCACTTGTTCTTGCCTTGCCTCCGTCGGAAACCGAAATGACGGTCCAGCCCATCAATAGTGGGATGGAAGTATTTGGGCCTTCATGCCACCACCGGAAAAAGTCTACTTTTCCTCCCTCAACTTTGTCGAAAGTCTACTTTTCATCCCTAAACTCTAAAACCGGACAAACAAACTCTTTTTAACTTTTCAAACCATTTGCTTTACCTCCCTGGAGCGGTTTTGATGGTGGTTTTGCTAAAGTAGAAGTGGTTTTGTCTTTTTCTTTTTATTTATTTCGGATGAATTTTTGAAAAATCATAATAAATCATAAAAAAATCATAAAATGATAAATCTAATTTTGTTGGACTCTACATGAGTAGATATACATAGTGAATATATAATATGTTATGCTTTAGTACAAAATTTTTGCTAGCCTTTTTCTTTTTTATTTATTTTGGCTAAACCTTTAAAAAATCATAGTAAATTACAGAAAAATCATAAAATAGAAAATCTTTTTTTAAGACTCCACATGAGTAGATATACAAATAAACATATAATATGATATACTTTAGTACAAATTTTTGCTGTAACTTTTGATGTATACTTTTCTCTAATTAATTAAAATAATTCATAACTGTAGCTTCTATAATTATTTTGTTGAACTAAAGCATACCATATTATATATTCACTTTGTAAACCTACTCATGTGGAGTCCAACAAAATTAGATTTTCTATTTTATGATTTTTCAATAATTTACTATGCTTTTTCATATATTCACCAAAATAAATAAAAAAAAAAATACTTGCAAAAACTTTGAATTAAAACATGCCATATTATATATTCACTGCGTAGATCTACTCATCCGGAGTCCAATAAAATTAGATTTTCTATTTTATAAATTTTTTGTGATTTACTATGATTTTTCAAAAATTTAGCCAAAATAAATAAAAAAGACAAAGACAAAACCACGGTCACTGTAGCAAAACCACCATCAAAACCACTCTAGGGAGGTAAAGTGTGTGGTTTGAAAAGTTGAAGGAGGTTATTTGTTCGATTTTAAAATTTAGGGAGAAAAAGTAGACTTTTGCGAAAGTTAGAGGATGAAAAATAGACTTTTTCCCCTTCCCCTTTACAACGACCGTCTTTCCTATGGATGGTGAAATGGGCCCCCGCTCAGGCACGGACTTGCATGACAAAAGCAAAAAAAAAAATGCTTTTTTTTTTTAGAATAGCAAAAAATTGCTAACCAAACTGTGTCGTTCTTTAGCTGGCCCATTCCAGTTTGCAAATTCGCAATCATAGATCATGATCATCATGTGGATGCCCATGTCCGCCCGTCACTGAGATCCAGAAAGGAGAGGTCGGCTGCTTGGAGGAGGGAGGGCCAACGACGTGAATCACCATCACCATCAACCGCCTATCGCCGATGAGACGCGAAAAAGAGCGGCAGTGACTGCAGGGATCAATTATATCTCCGTAATATGGTATTCAGATTTTACGGTTTAACTTGACTGTTTTATTAGTTTTGCATCTCAGCTTTTTACATCACGAGATCCTCGAGCTGTTTGGTACTTTGGTTTGGAGATCGGCGTGTTGAATTTGATTCAACGCCCTAGGAGCCAAGTAAGGTAGTGATAGATACCAACATCGACGCACTTGCCCTTTGCCCTACGAATACGAAGTACGCTAGCTCGACTTAGCCTCTTGTTCGTTGGCTATCATTATCTTAAGTCACCGACAGATTTAAAACAGTCCAGTTACGCTAGCGGCTAGCCTGCGGTCCATGTAAGTCTGGGACAATTAATTCTCACAAATGTGACCGAAAGACTCTGATACCGATCGACCTGAGTCAAGGTCTCCTTAGTGCATGAGCGGTACAGTGCAGTTCTGGTCAGTACTGACGGTGGCTTCTCTCTTTATTCATGTGTGTATTATATATAATTCAAGAAAAGAACACTGGGCACACAGAAGCGCGTTTATTTTAGAGCTTAACTAGCGTAGATGAGTCTCCTCGCCTTTAAGATCTCCCTGCTGCTTCTTCTTGTCTTGCCAAACATTCTTTGCTCTGCAATTTCTACGGCGAGCCAACTCCATCGCCAAGCACACACGCTCCTCCGATGGAAATCTACTCTGGCTGATCCCAATGGCTGCTTTCAAACATGGAGCAATTCCACCAGCCCTTGTAACTGGACTGGTGTTAGCTGCAGTGTTATGGTGCCTCATGGCCATGGTCCAAGTGATGCTGTCCAGGCTGTGGCGAACATATCCCGTCCAGGGTGTGATCTTGAAGCCAGCTTGGATCAGCTCCACTTTGAAGACTTGTCTAAGCTCTCTGTTTTGGATCTGTCCAACAATTCGCTCAAAGGATCTATTTCCCCCTCCATAGGTAATCTTACAAAACTTACCCACCTTGATCTTTCTAATAATGACCTTTCGGGATCTATTATCATCCCCCTCTCCATACGTAATCTTACAAAACTTACCTACCTTGATCTTTCCAGTAATGACCTTTCGGGATCTTTCATTCCCCCCTCCATAAATAATCTTACAAAACTTACCTACCTTGATCTTTCCAGTAATAACCTTTCGGGTTCTATCCCAGCATCCATAGGAAATTTAGCATGGCTGGAGCATTTGGATCTTTCCAATAATCAAATAAGTGGCATGCTACCACCAGAATTAGGATTCCTAAAGAATCTCTCAAACTTAGACTTGAGCGACAATCAGCTTATGGGTAGCATTCCGCCTCAGATCCAGCAATGTCAGCTTTTGTCAGTTCTGCGCATATCAGACAACTTATTGACAGGACCAATACCACAAGAGCTTGGGAATTATTTTGAGTTAAGAGAGATGAATTTGAGCAGAAATAATCTGGGCGGACACATCCCAGGCACACTTGGCATGTTAGTCTACTTAGAGAAGCTCGATTTAGGGGGCAACAATTTTTCTGGCCCCATTCCTAAAAGCATGGGAAATTTAGCGTGGCTGCAGCTTTTCAATCTTTCCAATATCAAATAAGTGGCATGCTGCCACCAGAATTAGGACTGCTAAAGAATCTCTCGAACTTAGACTTAAGTAGCAATCAGCTTATGGGTAGCATTCCACCTCAGATCGGGCAGTGCCAGTCTTTGTCAATTTTGCGCATATCAGACAACTTATTGACAGGACCAATACCACAAGAGCCTAGGAAATACTTTGATTTAAGAGAGCTGGATTTGAGCAGAAATAATTTGAGTGGACACATCCCAGACACACTTGGCATGTTAGTCTACTTAGTGCTGCTCAATTTAGGGGGCAACAATTTTTCTGGCCCCATTCCTAGAAGCATAGGAAATTTAGCGAGGCTACAGCTTTTAGATCTTTCCAATAATCAAATAAGTGGCATGCTGCCACCAGAATTAGGACTGCTAAAGAATCTCTCGAATTTAGACTTAAGTAGCAATCAGCTTATGGGTAGCATTCCACCTCAGATCGGGCAACGTCAGAGCTTGTCAGTTTTGCACATATCAGACAACTTATTGACTGGACCAATACCACAAGAGCTTGGGAATTATTTGGGTTTAAGACGGCTGGATCTGAGTAGTAATAATCTGAGTGGACACATCCCAAACACACTTGGCATGTTAGTGTACTTAGAGGAGCTCGATTTAAGGGGTAACAATTTGTCTGGCCCCATTCCTAGAAGCATAGGAAATTTAGCGAGTCTGTGGATTTTGGATCTTTCCAATAATCGAATAAGTGGCATACTGCCACAAGAATTAGGATTCCTAAAGAATCTCTCATATTTAGACTTAAGTAGCAATCAGCTTATCGGTAGTATTCCACCTCAGATCGGGCAATGTCAGAGCTTGTCAGGTTTGCACATATCAGACAATTTATTGACTGGACCAATACCACAAGAGCTTGGGAATTATTATGAGCTATTTGAGTTGAATCTGAGCAGAAATAATCTGAGCAGTACCATCCCAGTGACTCTTGCAAGGCTACACCTTTTGTCAGATCTGGACTTATCGTACAACAACTTGAGTGGCAGAGTTGATGCAACCTTTATCTTCTCAGTCGGTATGAGGGTTTCACTTGACCACAATATAGATCTATGTGGTAATCCAGAGTATGGCTTGACACCGTGTCAAACACCAGAGTTTGACAAAAAAATCAATAAAATGTCACTACTTCTTACTTTTGCTTGCTTTTGCGTCGTTTGTCTCGCACTAGGATGCATGACACTTGTTTATAGGAGAAAATCTCCAAAAGTCAGCTACAAAAGTAAATCTCATGATATGGTCTCCATATGGAATTTTGATAGGAAGATTGCATTCCAAGACATACTCAATGCAACAGAATGTTTTGATGATAAATACCGCATTGGTACTGGAGGATACGGGGCTGTCTTCAGAGCTGAGCTTGAAGGAGGGAGAATCTATGCTATCAAGCTGCTCCACTCAGTTGAAGATTATACTGATGAGAAAGCATTTCATGCTGAGATCCAAGTGTTGACAAAAGTAAGGCACCGATGCATAGTCAAGTTGTATGGATACTGTTCTCATTCCAAGTGCAAATTTCTTGTGTACGATCTCATCGAAAGGGGAAGTTTAGCATCCAATTTGCAGGAGGAACAGCTTGCCAAGGAGCTCAATTGGTCAAGAAGAGTTGCCATTGTTAAAGACGTAGCTCAAGCTCTCTCCTACCTGCACCATGACTATGATACACCCATCATACATCGTGACATCAAAAGTAGCAATATCTTGTTAGACTGTGATTTTAAGGCTTTTGTCTCAGACTTCGGCATGGCTCGGAATTTGAAGCATAGTTGCTCAAGTTGGAGCACCATATTTGCAGGGACATGTGGCTATATAGCCCCAGGTACAATGTTTTAATCCTTTTATTATCATACAAATCCATTTGATTTTGCAGGTCAGTTATATTCTGATTAATGTTCTATTTATTTTTGCAGAACTGTCATCCAGAATGGTGTTTACAGAGAAGTGTGATGTCTATAGCTTTGGTGTGCTCACCATGGAAGTAGTCATGGGAAAGCACCCAGGAGATCTGTTACTTCCATTCTTCTGCCGAACAGAGCAGTGCACTAAGCTCCAGGATATATTGGACCCTCGCATCATAGTACCAACGAGCGACGAGGAGAAAGACATCATCCTGCTCATGCTGGTGGCCTTTGCTTGTCTGCAAATCTGCCCAAAAGCCAGGCCAACAATGCAGCAGGTATATCAAGCACTAACAAACAGAAGCTGCCCAACAGTCATCCTGAGGCCAATTCACGAAGTCAGATTACAAGATTTGCATGATTTCTGCAGCAGCATACAAACTATATGATGGTTTGTAGTCTCAACGTTTAGTTATAGAGAATGGCTTATGTGTATGTATCTTGTGTGAATTTTTCAGAGACCAATGTACTGACTAATGAACCTGTGCTGCAGCTCGACCTAGATTCTTACATGAGTGTTAAAAGTTTCGTGGATGGTTGGAGACCGCCTCTGTGACACAAGAAAAACTGCAATTCATTCAACTCGATGCCAATTCAACTCCAAGACTCCGATTCCGGATTTCCGGTAGGGGAAAAGAAATCTTCTTTAGCTATAAATCTCGATCCCCGATCTCCCGGAGGCTGGAGACGTCAGTCGAGGGCTCGAAGAGGCACACGGATCGTCAGGATCGACTGCTTCAAATCTCTGCTATTCCTAAAAAATGTCGCTAGCCTCAGCCGCCGGCGCGTCCGGCAGCACCGGCACCAAGAAGTATACCAGGAGCAGGGGGAGGGCCAAAAAGGCAGTGGACCCTTACGCGTCTGCCTACGGCGTCGTCCCCTACGAGATGTTCAGCGGGGGGCCGTGGACGCGCATCGACGATCTCGGCGAGGCGGCGGTGGGCGTCTACGTGCACGTCTTCGGCAAGGTGTGGTCGGTCCGGCCGCTGAGCAGGACCAGGGCCATCGTGGTGGTGCTCGACTCCTCCATCACGGTGCGGTGCGTGGTCGATGCTGCGGCGGGCTCCCACGACGACGGCGGGGTGGTGACCACGCGGATGGTGCGCTTCGCCGCCACCTGAGCCAGGGGTTCGCCATCGACGTCGAGGGTGTCGCCTCCCTCCTCGAGAGTGGGAGGCCTCCCCTCGCCACCACCCAGCAGGTGGAGATTCAGGTGAGGAAGCTCCATCCCATCGAGCGTGGTGTTCCATTCCAGCCACAGGATAGGAAATCTCAGAGGCCTTGCAATTAATTGCAAAAGCATATCACCCCTGCAGAGACCTTCTGTGAAGCTGGAGGATGATAATGTGGTGGAAAGAGAGCGAGAATCTAGCCCCTTGGCGGCGTCGCGGGAGGCGAGCACGACGTGAAGGCCGTGGAGCGCGAGCTCGCGGGCGGCCTCGAAGCCTATCCCGCGGTTGGCGCCCGTGACCACAGCCAGGGCCCGCGGCGCCAGGCAGTCCCACCATCGCTGGTGGGGCTCGTAGGGGAGGGCCCGGAGGAGGGTGACCTCGCGGCGGCGCTGCTCGCGCCGCCTCCTTCCCTTTCTTCCCCATCCTTTCTTCACTTGCTTGCTCTTCTTGGCTTCCGTCGGAAAACAAAAGGAATGACCATCCGGCCCAATAGTTGGGATGGGGGAGTATTTGGGCCTCCCTCTGGTGGACCTGATGCCCAAGTTTACAACCCCTATTGGGTCTGGATTTCATTTCCCCGTTCAGTCTCAATCAAAAAAAGGAAGAAAAAAAATGCTACGGTTTGATTTGACAATGGAAATTCAAGATCCCAAATTTGAAGGTTTATTATAAAATTTATTTAAGTATACTGGCATTATATTATTTTATTATGTAGGTTGGGTCACATCATCATTTATTCATTTTCATATGTGAGCTGCCTGTATGCAGATTTTGCAGTAATAGTTAGTGAAGTTCGTTTTGCTGTAGGTAAAGGAGAAACGAAGATGTGTGAAGATCGAGCCCTTGTCTGACACTCTGGGAGAAGATCTAGACCATGAACTCCGCACGAACGCGAGGCGCAAGCGTGCTGGTCGGCGGCCCACCGTGGCCTCAGGAGGCTTGGGTTGCTTTGCTTGGGTACAGACAGACAGACAGCACGGCACGGCCGGCGGCGAGGATGTGGTGGTGATGGTGACTTGGTGAGTCGAGATGGCCTCTTTCCTTGTGATCTTGAACATGAGGACATCCGAGGAACCATAGCAGTGGCTTGGCTTCTTCGCCGTCTTGCCGATCGGAAGCACTGACAGGATCGCCGTATCATGAGCCTTGCTGATGCCACTTCACTACGACAAGTGCCCAAAGGCCAACGCTAACACGGACACAAAGGAGGAAAAGCACACTGCTACCGGAAACCTGAAACCTGACTTTTAAGCGGCTACTGCTGAGCGGCCTGGAAAAGCAGAAAGGAGCACGCTACGCTACGCCGCGCCGGCTGGACACTCTTGCCAGCCCAGAAAGGCCGATGTCGCGTTGAAGCCGGCCGTCACCCAATCGTTGCATGATCAACGCCAACAGCTGCTCCTAGTATTATTGGTCAGCGTTGTCTTCCAGGTTCTCAAGGTTTACAAGATAGATCGCTGAAGCAATTCGACCATTTCAGCCAAAGAGCATTTATACAGGGGAGGAAAATGCAAACGTATTCTTGGGCACAATTGAATACCACAGGCACTTACAAGTTACAACTACAAGCGAGAAGCTTCCAAACAGCTCCAAGAGTTGACAGATATCCCCTCAAAAGTTCATTGACCTTTGCTGTATATAGAATCTATCTAGTCGACTGTGATGTTTCTTTAATCTTTACAACTATTACAATCTGTATGTATTTGATGTACAAAGAACTAAGATTGACCGGGGGATTTTACATGGTCTTTCAGCTAGGGCGCTAGGCGCTGTGGGTCTCTCGGGAACAGAGAAGCTTGTCTGATGTTAGGGAGACCGCAGTAAAAAGCATCACAAGCCTCTCAAGGCCAACTCCAAATCCTCCACGGGGGGGGGGGGGCACCATATCTACAGCAGAGGAAAATAGACAAAACCAGTAATGAGCAACCTTTGGGCGACAAGACTTGCAGATTAGTAAGAACCAAGAATGTTTGTGCAGTGAGGAACATACAGAAAGGTATCAGTAAAATCTCTCAGAGTGGAATGGTCAAGCCCACACTCGTTAATACGTCGCAGAAGTAGGCCATGGGAATGGATCCTTTGTGAACCCGAAGCAACCTCCTCACCTATGATCACATATATATATCATTGCACATTCAAACTTGTCTCAAATAACAATTACAACTGTAATTTGTAAATCAGATTGGTTTATATTTGAAAAGTATTCTTATATGATTACTCACTTAAGAAGAGTGTACACTATGAAAAAGGCCATGCCTTGCATTTTGGAATGGATCATTTCGAAATGCATGATGTAAGAGCTAAAAAGGATCCAATGCAGCATGTGTACAGTTCAAACACAGATCAAATCGAAAAGCATACTGACCTCTAATGAAGGCGTCAAATGAATTGCTGTATTCCTGATTCTCAAAACATGGCATGGTATAAAATGAGCGCACCGCCAATGGGAACTCGTACAGTATGAAGAAGTCGGTGTTATACCTGCAAAACAGAGGGTAAGTTGCAAAACTAAATTTAAACAATAGTTTTTTTGACAAAATCGCTAGAAAACATACTTGTCATGAACTAGTTGGCCTAGCCTCTTTTCAGCTTGGGTGGATAAGTCATCATAGTGCTCAATTTCAAACCCCGAGTCCTGCGGTCAAGTTGCGTTCAGAAAGCGAGGGCAAGTCGGTGGACAGTAGTAGCATGAAAGAGAAGTCCAAAATAATCGCAATAATAAAGGGGGCAGGGGAAGAAAAATCAGCACCTTCAAAGATGTTAATACCCTCAACATACCTCAGTTTTAACGTCTGCTTGTGATACTGTATTAATTAATAGGATAGTATTAGGAGATCCAATAGAACAGTAAATTGTTGCTGATAATAGTAGTGCATACCTTCAAAGGTTCAAATGGGAACTGTCTTCGATAATCTCCAGTTCTGGCGCACACTTCTCGGCCAAGTGATCGAACAATTCCACAAACAAAGCGTCCAAAACATTGCAAACCTATATTGAACACCATTGTTAATTTTGTCACTACTGCTATTGCAAATGAACACAACCTTTCTCTTGATTACCTCAAAATAATGATCCTTAATTTCCATTTCCATATGAAGTCCTACATACTCGCACAGATGTCTATGTGTATGTGACTTTTCTCGCACGAAAAATTGTGCAAACTTCGAAAACCTTTTGAGTCCTGAGTTTATTGCCATTTGCTTGTATAGCTGGGGTGACTGAGCTAAAGACGCAGATTCACCATTGACATAATTGAGCCTGAAAACAAATGACCCTCCCTCACTAATTCCAGGTGTGATCTTCGGGGTATGGATACTCAAAAAGCCCTTGGAGAGCAGAAATTCAAAGGAATTTCTACATGAAATTGAACACAAATGTAAATCAATAACATGGTCGATTGAAAGTACAAGTTTTAGCAGCAAATTGTCCAATACTTACATAGTTTACAGCACTCTCAATCCTAAAGATCGCTTGATTTGCTGGGGTTCTAAGGTCAATTGTTCGGTTGTTGAGTCGAGTATCAAGAGACACATGTGGCAGATTCTCGCCCTTCTGAAAATCATACCAAGCGCTCAAAAGGGCAAATAATGTAGACCGAAATTAATCTGTTCAACATAAGTAAGAGATGGTACATACACATTCAGTGACCCTTGCTGCATCCTCAAAATTGAATGGGAGAAATTTTGTAGATCTACTAATGCAAAGTATAACTTCTCAACTGATATCTCTACCTGTCCATTATGCAGTGAAGAAAGAATTCATCAATAAGCAAACTTGAACAGTCAGATTTTCATGGACCAACTAAATGCAGTACAATTTCTTAACTAATACCTCCACCTCTCCATTACACAGTAAGCAAGCATTTCAATTTCAGTAAGCAAAATTGAACAGGAGGCTTTCATGGACCTCTAATGCAGTATAATTTCTTAACTGACACCTCCACCTGTCCATTCTATAGTGAAGCAATTCAATTAGCAAAATGATCACAGAGAAACACATAAAATTTGACCTGCTGTGTGGTACAGCTCACAGGTTTCTTGGGCAGGACATTCTTCTTACATTAAGCAACCATTTTAATTTCAGTAAGCAAAACTGAACAGGAGGCTTTCCATGGACCTACTAATGCAGTATAATTTCTTAACTGACACCTCCACCTGCCCATTCTGTAGTGAAGCAGTTCAATTAGCAAAATGATCACGGAGAAATCGATAAAATTTTGACCCGCTGTGTGGTACAACTCACCGGTTTCTTGGGCAGGACATTCTTCTTACATTAAGCAAGCATTTCAATTTCATTATGCAAAACTAAACAGGAGGCTTTCCATGGACCTACTAATGCAGTATAATTTCTTAACTGACACCTCCACCTGTCCATTCTATAGTAAAGCAGTTCAATTAGCAAAATGATCACGGAGAAGTCGATAAAATTTTTGACCTGCTGTGTGGTGCTCAGAGGTTGGTTTGGCAGGGAGACAACTCCGTGAACTCGAATGAAACTTTCTTTCGGAAGTGCACGCGCAAATCGCACCATATCGTCCGTGATTTCGGCACCGTCACTTCGGACAAGAACGCATTGCACTGTCGCCAAACCATCCCGCAGAACCAAGAAGGTCAGTTTCTTGCCAATCGGTGCGATAGATCGAGCCCACCCACGGATCGGCCGCGGTCGCCCTGCAGCGTCGGGAACGATCTCACTAGCTTCCGTCCATGATTGCGGATTTGTAGGGAAGGTCTGAAAGAACTTCAAGGGCATGTTCCCGTAGGGCCTGGCGAAAAAGGCTGCGGGATCAAGGAGGTTCACTGGGTCTCCATCGGCTCCCTCCTCCTGCGCCTGCGGCTGCGGGCTGCGAAGCGACTTGGCTATCTTCCTCTCGTCCTTGGACAGTTTCATCTTTCGCTCGTTCTTGGACACCTTATTAGCCTTCGCTGGTTGCAATATAACCTCTGCCGTATCTTTGAAGGACCCGCGGATCTCCTTTTGCTTCGCGGGGCTCATGGCGGCGCCATTGGAGGTAACCTCGTTATGGACTCGTCCCCCGCCGTAAGCCCACCCATCTTCCCTTCCCCTTTCCACCTCTTGGGGCTCTTGACGGCCGCAGTGGAGGAGGGGGGCTCTTGTCCTAAGTGGCCGACACAGGAGAAGGCAGCGGCGACCCAGGCATTGAGGGCGGCGGAGGGATTGGACGACGAAGGCGAGGGGTGGCTCTTTCCGGTGGCAACGCCGATTTTGGTAGGGGCGATTGGGGTTTACTTTGGAGGTATGTTTTGTCAGTACTATTATTATTTGGTTGGGGTATATAACGGCAATGTGCAGCCGAAGAAACGGGTTTCGATTGGAGAAAGGGGGCAAATGTGTTAATTTTCTTTTCTTCTTAAAATTTATTAATAAATATGTCTCATATTTTGCAAATAAAAAAAAAACCATTTTAGGACACATTTAGTAGGCCTTTTGTTCCGCTTCTTTTTTACTAAGCTGTTTTTCAACTTCTTCTCCTTAAAAGCTATTTTTCTAGCTTATCTCACATATTCCTCAAGAGAAGCTGAAAGTATTAGCTTCTAGTTTTGTTTCTGCTATCTTTTCTAAGAAGTTGTTTTACCAAAACTTAAAAACCAATTTTAGTTTCATTGGTAAAAGTGTTGTATGGATCAAACTCAAAAAATATAGCCTCACTAGGGAACAAATCGGATCCAATAGGTTTAGCAACCTAGCCCCCCAAAAGCTAACTTTGTCATTCCTTCTTTCTCGTTGCAACATAGTCTCCCAAAAGCTAAGTTTGTTATTCCTTCTTTATCATTTAGCAAAGTGGGATCATAAATCGCATGTTATTTCTTCTCTCTTACTCAATAGAGTAATTTCGTAGATCACATGGCACCCATGGTGTTTCTACATTCCGCGTGCCCTTTCACTTCTAGCATGCTTCTTCAATGGGTCATGTTCCTCTCATGGTTGTACTCACTCCTTTCCACCCCCTCCACCCCCCCCCACACACAAAACTAACACTAATAGATCAAAGTTACCACGATATTGATTGAAGGAGCACTCGTGGTTAGAGAGGGCGGCTACAAACCCACATAAGGCTCTCAACCTATACACGGGTTTGTGGGCTTGCTCGCTTGCATCCCTGCTTGTGGTGTCTACCTCCTACTTTGAAAAAGCTCGTGTCGTGTGCATCGGTCAGTCGATGCCTTTGTTTCGCTATCTACCATGCACAGGATGACCCATCTCCATCTTCTTTGTCTCGGTTTCATACGCTATCCTTCTCCTTTTTCGTTGCCTATCATAGTATGACACTACAAATGACGTCCCTCGGTTACTTGACTAGGGAGCGAGTTAGATACACGATGTGGCCTTCGCATGGAAGGTGGTGGTGGCGATTATGCCTCCTAGGGTCCTAGTATTACATGCCTCCTAGTTTTATCAAGGTTATTCATATTACATCCATGGTGTATTTTGTGTTGTTTGTTTACTATATATATCTACATGAAATGATCTAGTTGTATTTTGAGAGGTTATACATTGTATTTTAAGTCAGTTGGATAGTATATTCATATATCTCTGATGATATAATTTGCATGTTCTTATTAGACATCAAATGTTATAATTTTCTACTACTAGACACGAATATTATGGGATACCATTTATCTTAATCTAGAATCTTATGCTTCTAAATGTGTAATATTATTCTACTGGACCTAGAACAAATTTCTTGTGAAGGTGGGACATTATTTGTTGAATCTAGACAACTTACCTAATTAACAAAAAAGAAAATTTTCTATCTTACATATCCATGTGAGGTCTTGTTTTGAAGAATTTGTTGTAACTAGCATAATGAAGTAATCAGAATATAATTTGTATGCTTGCTTTGGTAACTATAGCATTTTATTTTCATACAAAATTGTGACATCAATAAATTTCTCTCAGCCAACCTAACAATTATTTCATGCGCTGGTTTGCTGAGCAAAAAAAAGGCTAGCCACCTAATCATTCCAAAACAGAGGCCCAGTATGAATGTTTTTCGGCCCAAATCAATGTACATACTGCAGCATTTGGTTCCTGCCTTCCTGGTGATCGGCGACCGGCTCTGTGGCTCAAGAGAAACTCCCAATTCAACTCCGAATAAGATTCCAAATCAACCCCAAGACTCCGATTCCAGTAGGGAAAAAAAGATCTTCTTTTCGCTATAAATCTCGATCCCCTTCTTCCGGAGGCTAGACATCAGTCGAGGGGTCGAAACGGCACACGGATCGTCAGGATATATAGACTGCTTCAATTCTCGAAGGGTCCCTCCTGGCCTGGTAGAACCTGCTACCCCTAAAAAATGTCGCTAGCCTCAGCCGCCGGCGCGTCCGGCAGCACCGGCACCAAGAAGTACACCAGGAGCAGGGGGAGGGCCAAAAAGGCAGTGGACCCTTACGC
Organism: Chrysopogon serrulatus; assembly: GCA_015844335.1. Lineage (NCBI taxonomy): Eukaryota > Viridiplantae > Streptophyta > Magnoliopsida > Poales > Poaceae > Chrysopogon > Chrysopogon serrulatus. Next base: position 13,615 of record JADLZL010002356.1, on the reverse strand, counting down.
GTCTGCCTACGGCGTCGTCCCCTACGAGATGTTCCGCGGGGGACCGTGGGCGCGCATCGGCGATCTCGGCGAGGCGGCGGCGGGCGTCTGCGTGCACGTCTTCGGCACGGTGTGGACGGTCCGGCCGCTGAGCAGGACAAGGGCCATCGTGGTGGTGCTCGACTCCTCCAGCACGGTGCGGTGCGTGGTCGACGCCGCGGCCGGCTCCCACGACGACGACGGCGGGGTGGTGACCACGCGGATGGTGCGCTTCGCCGCCACCCTGAGCCAGGGGTTCGCCATCGACGTCGAGGGTGTCGTCTCCCTCCCCCGAGAGTGGGAGGCCTCCCCTCGCCACCACCCAGCAGGTGGAGATTCAGGTGAGGAAGCTGCATCCCATCGGGCGGGGTGTTCCATTCCAGGCGCAGGATCGGAAATCTCAGAGGCCTTGCAATTGCAAAAAGCATATCACCCCTGCAGAGACCTTCTTCTGTGAAGCTGGAGGATAATGTGGTGGAAGGAGAGGGAGAGCCAAGCCCCTGTTCTTAGCTACTTATATGTTTAGCAGTTTCATTCGCTTCAGGAAAAATGCAGTATGTGTGTGATTGTACTCATAATTATATGTATGATCAAATGACGGTTCCGTAGTCTTATGCACATTAGTATGAACTACAGAATATTCAATTGGCAATCTTGTAACAATTACTAGATTTTCCAAGGGAACCAAGTCACCAACCCAGGTAAATGCGAAGGTGAATATTTCGTTAGATTATGTTATCGTCATCCTTTATCTGGTTTTGGCCTCAAAGTTAAGTTATCACTGATCGTTCTAAAATAGCATGACAGGCTCTGAATAGGAAAAACATGGATCTGGAATGTTTTAGCTGTGTGCTCTGTCATTTTGACACTGATGAAACACTAAGTCATCTTTTCTTTTACTGTCCCTTTGCTATGGCCTGCTGAAACACCTTGGGATTAGCTCACCTCGTTCATACAGAACCTGTTCAGTCCCTCCCTGCCTTCAAGAGTCATATTCAGAAACCTTATTTCTTTATGGAGATTATTATGCCTATGTGCTGGGCTATTTGGGCAGCTAGAAATGACTTCATCTTCAGAGAAATTCAACACTCTGTCAGAGCTGTCAAACTTAACTTCAGAAGAGAGCTAGCCTTAGTTAACCTAAGAGCTGAAGATCAATACCAACCAGAGTTCGACCAATGGCTGCACAATTTTGTGTAATTCTTATGATTTTCTTTGTAACCTTTTTTGTTTCTTGATTTTGGAGCGCAACTCCTTGTAATCTTTACTTTTCAAGTTTAATAAAAGCCCAGTAGGGGTAACCCTTTTCTCCTCCTGTTTCACTCAAAAAAACATTATTTATTTCAAGATTACCACATCAGAAGTTCAGAACATCCATGACTGTATCATGTATGCTATGCTTGCACAACAAGCTGTAACCTTTATTATGAACGGTGAAACAGTACATATTCCACGAGTATGCAGGGTCAGACGTCTTCGCAAGCCATTGGTACTAGCTAGCTAGTAATGTGAAATACTGCACCACGACTTACAGCATCGATCACAACACACAGGACATATATGTATATATATCCTTCTTAGTCATCGTCGTGCATATATATATTCTTTTGCAAGGCATATTTTTGTAGTTGTAGCGCGCTGGATCGGCGATAATTATTAGTGAAATGGCGGGGTTAATAATGTAATTATAAATAACGCTTGGCTAGACGTTAGTTGTTGTTGTTGCCGTTGACGGGGCAGCGGGAGGCGCAGACCATGGCGTTGTTGGTGCACTTGAGGAGGCAGATGGGCAGCGCCACGGGGTCCAGGTCGATCAGCGGCTTGTAGCAGTCCAGCATGCACGAGGTCACCCCGGACCCACACACGGTGACGCATTGCGTCAGCCCGGCCAGAGTGGTGGAGGAGGAGGACCGCCGGCCGTGGCCGCCGTCGTCGTCCTTGGCGTCGTCGTTGCCGCCGGCGCCGTGGTGGCGCCAGATGTGGCCTTGGTGGTGACCTTCGGCGTGATGCACGAGCACCGCCAGCAGCAGAAGCATCGCCGCCGCGACAGCCTTCATGTTCATGATGAGGGTGTCTGAACGTTCTTCAGAGCTGGCGATCGATCTCTGAAGACGACGAGAAGGTGCAGGTCGAGAGAGATGGTAGCTGCGTTGCGTTGGGTTGAGCCGAGTTTTCAAGTTTGCATCGATCTGTATAAATACACACGGGATCGAGTTGGCGTTGCCTGTGGGGAACGTGCATGCGAGCTTTGCATGAGATGTGTGTGAAGAGTGAAGTTGGACGTCGTGCTGCCCACGTAGTTCCCGCAAGCACAAGCAGCAACATCTGTGTGAGCATAACAGAAACTAACATGGCCTGTCTGTGTGTGAACCTGCTCGATTGCACCGAACCGTGTCACTAGCTTGCTTGTCCCTGCCATCGGCTGCTGAGCCGGCTCCATTGCTTCGACAAATATGATTTATCTTTTACAGTGTGTTAATTACAGTCAGAAGTGACCAGACCTCGCAGAAGTGGTGGTAGAACATGGGGTAGTGCTGTGCACTTGTTTGGCTGCCAGGAGTTCAAAATTAATAGGATTTAAGAGATACTTGTAACCCTCAGTCATCAAGTTGAGATGGCCGAGTTGGTCTAAGGCGCCAGATTAAGGTTCTGGTCCGAAAGGGCGTGGGTTCAAATCCCACTCTCAACACTATTTTTTAATTTTTAAAATTCTGATTTCTATTTTATAATTTTTTAAACTTGTGATTTTGTTGCTATTCAATTCTTTGCCTTTCTGTTTCGGTTGCTCTTCAATTCACTCGAAGACTAGTTCTTTTTTTGTTATTTATAAGCTTCTATTTTTGTTGCTCTTCATCCTCCTCTTCTTTTCCAGGCAGATTTAGACTTCTTTTTGCACAGGCTGACTTCAAAAAAACCAAAAAATGTTGCCCTTCATCATTTGTTTACCCAGGATTAGGAGCCACCATCTTCTATTGTAATTAGGAGTCACCATCTTCTATTGTACTGTACCTACTGCAATAGCAGTAGCAGGTCCACCTGATTATATAGCGACCAAAAAACACAAGAAAGAAACGGACAGCACAGCAAGGGTGTCATCAGCAGACGTCGATGCAGCCGAGGTATTCGCCCTAGCACCGTCCGCCGCCGCACGGCGCCAGCGCGCCGCTCCCTCCACCGCCAAGGCGGCGCCGCCACACGGTGGCGCTGGCGCACGCCAGCATCTCCGTCGTGCACCTGCGCACGCACTGCAGCAGCTCCGCCTCTGCTTCCTCCCTGCCGGCGCTCGGCGCCGCGGCCACCACCGCGCGGCGGCAGGCCGCCGTTGGCACCTGCGTCGTGGCCGCGACGAGGACGACGGCGACCGTCGTCAGCAACGTGGCGGCGGTCCTCCCGATGCCAGCGGCCATTGATGGCTTACATGTTGTATCACGTAGGTACGTGCGTACGTGGCAGGCCGCCCAGCCGTGTATAAAGACGGAATGATCGAGGTAGGGTACGAGTTTTAGGTCGCTGGTTGGTGGAAAACGAAAGTGGCGGTCGCAGTTGGTGTCAGTACTATGTTGTGCGCTGCGGTTGGTCAGTGGTCGTGTGTACTACTAGGTGACTGACTGTGTGTGTGTGTGTGTGTGTGTGTGTGTGTGTGTGTGTGTGTGACATGAATGGACACTGCACCTGCACCTTCCGGCCACTGCAACCACCAAATTCTCACCCGTTCATTCGTGATGCCATCACTAGCAGTGTCTTTCTGGTGCAGTCAGTTGTAAAAAAATAGACACAGAGACAGTAATATAATAACCAAGATTAATAAACAGATAAAAGGGGCCATGTGGCCGGGTTTTGTAGATGGGCCAGCAGCCCATACTGCGAAGGGTCCACGATCGCACTGATGAATGATGATCATCAAAGCAGCCCATGCCATGCCCATCCTTGCGCACTACTACTAATCCGGAAAGGAAACCTTGCTTAACACCCAGGCCAAACAAGGATAAGAAACGTAATCGCAAACAAGCATAAGAAAGAGCAGCGACCACCCAATCGCTGAGCTGTTGGTACTAGGACTGCACAGGAGACTGACTGATTAGAGTTTGGTCAGGTCAGGCTGAATTGAAGCAAGAGAGTGCTATGATAAACCTGCAGTGGACAGCTCATGAGCTCAGTCCCATACCATACATGCTCCCATGGTCACGCTCGAGCTCTCCTTCACATGGGGGCGTCTCGTGCGTGCGTCCGCCCCCGTTTGCTTCAGCAATCAGCATCCAGAAAAGCTTTTTAAAGAAGATCAGAAGAGAGAGCACCGTGGCAGTCAGGCAGTGGCCTTCGCCTTTTCCGTTCGATCCAATCCAGCACCACCCGGACGGAATGAATGGGCCTCCAGCCCACGCGGGCCCGCGGCACGCGCCCCAACCACCGCACCGCACCGCACCGCACCAACTCACGACGGATCGGGCACGTCCCCGGTCGATCCGACGGCTGGAGAGGGGCCCTCCTCCTAGCGTGGTGGTCCCTGGCGTGCGTGCGTAGCGGCGGCAGGTCGGCAGGGTGTATTCATATTTCGTATTCGTACAGGAGTGAGTACGTATCCGTAGACGACGACGACCACGAGGCCGCCCACCGCCACGCCGGCCAGGCGGCCATGGGAGGGGAGGTGAGAGGCTGAGATGGGACCACCGAAGCATGCGAAGAAGGGTAGTTTCGTCATTTTGGCTGCGTGCGATGCGATTCAGAAAAAGGATCTGAGAGGGAGAGGGGGACAGAACGTGGTCGGTGCCTGGTGCGTGTCAGGACGATGCTGGCCAATACTGGATCAAGATTCAAGATGAGGGGGGAGTGAGATCCAAGGCGCACCCGCCTCGGGAACAAAGCCTGCCATTTTTAACTAAGGCCTTGTTTAAATGGGGGAAGAGAGAGATTGAAAAGTCCTGTAGCAGTTCGTTTGTATTTAGTAAATATTGTCCAATCGTGGCTTAATTAGGCTCAAAAGATTCGTCTCGTGATTTACAACCAAACCATGTAATTAGTTATTTTTTTACTAACATTTAATGCTCCATATATAGGCTAGAAATTGATATGATGGAGAGAGATTGAAAAGTCACAGAAGCATTTCGTTTGTATGTGGCAAATATTGTCCAATCGTGGCCCAACTAGGCTCAAAAGATTAGATCCGTGATGTACAACTAAACTATATAATTAGTTATTTTTTATACATGCGGGTACAAATTGATGTGATGGAGAGAGAGTGAAAAAAAACTTGGAAGTTGGAGGGGAAAGTGAACAAGGCCTAACCCACGCCACATCTTTTCCTTTACAAGGAGTATTTTCGTTTATGCATCGGCTTCCCATTAGCTGGTGCTAATTTGACATTTAAGTACTCCCTCTCTAAAAACATGTAATTCTAGGTTTTACTAAGTTTTTTTTCTCCTAATGTTGATCAGTATCGATATATATGTCTCTAGTTAGATTTACTGGGAAAGTATATTGCCATAATTAGTCTAACTATTTATTCGATATCATAGATGGATGTAATCTTTTGTATGGATTTAATCAACTTTGAAGTTTAAACTCATTGGATTGTAAAAATTGCATCTGGAACCGAGGGAGTTCAACTTGCGGTACCTCTTCTCCACCTATATATATCTTTGTTTTTAGTTGCACCTATTTATATCTTAACTAACTAGAAGACATAAAACATCCCGAGGTCGTGTAATTCAGTAGCTGATAGCCTTGCAGCCCTTGGGGCAGGTTTGAGTATGGGTGCTGATCTAGTGTTGGATAGTATTCCAATTTGTATGCGTGAACTAGTTGCCAACGATTTAGCAACAAGTAATGGAAAGGCTTTCCATGTAAAAAAAAGAAACATGCTTATTCATTCTTATTCATGTGTGTTTAGACATGTCTGTTAGAAATCGAGTCATTCGATAGCGCTCCTCGGGCTAGAAAGCTCCTGATCGCAAGCACCATAAAACAGAGAATTGGGAGAGGAAGAGAGCTCTTTATTTCACTTTTATTCTTTCCATCATCTTACAAATGAGCTAGAGACATCTTTATATAGACAACAAGGTCGGTTGCTACAGTAACCGACCTTGCTACAGTGCCATCCTTACAAAATACAACTCATGGTACATAGATGCTAGCTAAGATTCTCAACCAGTCAATTTGAATTCTTCTTCTTCTTATAGCTCATCAATTTGACATTCTCTTCTTCATTTAATTGGCCACCATTTTATTTGATTCACAACACTCCCCCTTGGCCAATTATATGCTACGTGTATGCCTCGTTAAAAACTCCCCCCAAAAACCCAGTGGAAAAAAAGGGTAGGAGAAAAGAGTACATCACATGCATACCATATGCTGCACCTGTTGCCTCATTAAAAACCTTGCATGAGAAAACCCAATGGGAAAAACTCATCAAGGGAAAAAGAGTACAACAGTTGATGTTTGATTCAGGCCTTCAGGACCGACTTGTGATCTTCAGGATCACGATCATGAGCTATTGCTTCGGGGTTGGTCTCCCCCTGAACCCTGCAACTCATAAGTCATCTCATGCCAATTTTATGGACACATCTTGTGGAAGCTCGAGGCTGGCAGAGACTTTGTGAATAAATCTGCTAGATTTTCACATGACTTTACTTGCAGGATAATTATCTCCCTGCTCTTCTAGAGCTCATAGGGGTAAAAGAAATTAAAAGCAATGTGCTCCATGAGATTGTCCTTGACATAGCCCATATGCATCTGTGCAACACATGCCACATTATCTTGATTGATAATGGTGGAGGTGTCGATGATGTTCATACTACATGACTTCGGGATGTAGGGCAATTATCTCTAGGTGGTTGGTTGACACATCAACCTAGGTCTACTTCGAAGACCGCCATGAAATGGTTGCACCACCACAGAGAAATACGAAACCAATCTTGCGGTCCGGCATTATGTGGGTTAGACATATAGCCAGCGTCCACATACCCTACCATGGTTAAGACTTGGATCTTCGGGAACCATAGACCAAGGTCTTGGATACCTTGTAGGTACTTGATGACGATCTTAGCGCCAACCCAATATCTTCTTGGTTGGGGTAGCACTTATACCTTACCCGAAGAATATCGGGCCTTGTCTTTGTTAAGCTTGGTACATTAGTGCTCCAAAGGCGCTCAATTAGGGAACTTCGTGGTCCCAATACTTCCTCATCATTACCTTTGGCCTTAAAATGTATCTTTATCCACTTCTGGGGATTGGACCACCATGGGAGTTCTCAAAGGGTGGCAATTGCCCATATTAAAGTTCAAGCACCTTCTTTGTAACCGGTGCATAAACACTCCTTTAGGGAGGTGCTCAAGCTGCTGGTCTGAGCAGAACTTGGTTTTACCCAAGTCTTTCATCTCAGATTCTTTCTTGAGTGAAGCCAATGCTTCCTCAATGTCTTCTGCGTTGCCAATGATATTCAGATCATCGGCATAAAGCGAGATGATGCAGAAATCCTTCAGAGATTTCTTAATGAATACGCAGGGACAATCATTATTTTGTGTAATCCCACTTCAGGGGGAATTACTTAAATGGTTGAATCACATCCTTTCGAATTGTTTCAACTCATAAAACGACCGCTACAGGCGGTGCTAACATATGTTGCGATTTGGATTCGGTCTAGGGATCTTAAGTCCTTCAGGGACTCTCATGTGGACCTTTGAATCCAGTGACCCATATGGGTATATGGCCACAACAATTACCAACTGCATTTCATATTTAAGTTAGCCGCCATATATCTTATGTATCGGAACATATGTGCCACTTATAACTGGAGAGTAAGTTTCATCGTCTCGATGACGGATCTCTGCGGGAACCCTTATGCCACCAGCCTCGCTTAGTGCCATGTTTATTCCTCTTCAGGAGGAAGACTCATTTGCATCCTTCAAGGATGACTTCTGGAGGTGTTGGGGCTGCAGGCCCAAAAACCTCTTTCATAAAGCGAGCGCAACTCTGCCTCAATTGTGGCCTTTTATTTGACCCATTCTGAGTGTTTCAGACACTCTACCATCTACTTTGGTTCTAGATCCGGATCCATTAAGCCAGCAATCTTTGAGGCGAGATATAAGTCTTTCCATTATATGACTCCCAACTCCACATAATTTAGTGGCAATCTCCTCATGATCGTCATCCCGCTCATCATGATTTCCCAATACGATTGAGCTGGGGCGTTCCGATTTTCCAATGCGATAGTGCGCACGACGCATTGGGATTTCCATCTTCAGGACGGGGTCCTTCAGGGACCTCCCAACTTCTGGTTGGGTTGCCACTTCAAGGGCATTCTCAACTTTGGGTTGAGCTTCTTCAACTGAATCCTTAAGCGATGCAAGTGGCTCGGACCTTGTCTCACGGACGTCTCCATGGAACCTTGTCCCGAACCCCCGGAGGTCTCCCCCTCAACCTAGGATCGGATGGAGACAATAGAGTTGGTAGCCTTCTGGGTCACCTATACTCTCTCCGGCGCATTTACTACTGGTAAATGCGACCTTGTCACTTTTATGCTCAGTGAAGGCATTTGGCAGCTTATTTGCAAGAATTTACAAATGTATCATCCTCTGAACTTCAGGTTCAGATTTACTAGTGCGTGGATCTAAAGAATACATTCCAATATTCTATTTCAAGTAATTTTCCAAAGATTCTTCTAGATGCCTCTCTCCCCCCTAATCTTTGGGAAACACAATCGGCGTATCGAGCCCTATGAAGATCCCCAAATATAGGCTTATACCCCAACTTCCGGTGGGGTTCTATTGTTGTCTGAGGTGGCGGTATGCTTAGCACGTATACCGTACAACTAATATATGCAGATGGGAAATACCTAATTTTCACGCACTAGTTGTAAGGGGGGTGTGCGGTTGGTCTGAGTTGGATTAGTGCATTGCCCCAACCTGGCGGTTGGCGGCCGACAATTACCCCGCAAGAACGGCCGAGCAATCCACTTGATCCACTTGATGCAGCTTGATCAAGGATTTAATTAGACCATTTCACATGGCTCATCCCTAATCTTCAGGAGGGATGGCCTAGTGATAATCTTCCCTCGTTGCATATGCGGTGCAAATCAAAATCTTTAGAATTAGGGAAGTCTCTATGGCCAAATGTAATTGTTAATGACTCTTCTCATTATATCCAACTCGGGATGACCTAATCGGTCATGCCATATTTTTTTAATATGGCTTTCATCACAATATATACCTTAGTGGGTTAATGCAAAATCCCGATGGCGATGAAGGGAGCCTTTCCACCACATACTTGGATTATCAGAGGAATCCGAATTGAACTTGGTTGAAAAGTTTGAATCGAACTTATATGGCAAGTTCGAATTGAACTAACATGCCAAGTTCGAATTGAACTTGACATCTTTTATCAAAGGGTTACGGAACCCACTAGAGGTATGTTTTCTCATCAAGTGAAGACATGGCACTTCTGGTGCCTAAAATATGAGCATTGCTTCTGGCAATGGTCACAATATTTTCATCTACTCAATATTTAGAAATATTTGGTTTCTCGTAATATTATATTGGTGGTGCCACTTGTCTACAGTGACGGTTCTCCCCCCTCACCATTTGGGCTCCCATGAGGTATGAGAATTTGGGGATTTAATATATACCTTTAAAAATAAAAACCAACATTCATAACTTCTCAAAAATATTGCAAATGCTCTTCGTGAGCTTGCATGGCCATTTAGCATGTCACAAATGCTCCTCAGGAGCATGTATGGCCAAACCCTACTAACTCATGCGGACATTGCATTATGACTAACATGATATCTTAAGCATTACTGCATGTCCCTAAATATATCATTGTCAGCCCTCAAGAAGGTCATTCTCATTTTTGTCTAGTTGGACTTCTTCACCATTTTCCTTCACATTGACAAATGTCAATCTTTTTCTGAGCTTTAGGCTCAGTGGTGAAGTAGGACTTGTGGGACTTGTGTTGACTCTCTTTGCCCTTGCTTCGGGAAGGACTTAGAGCTCAACTAGGTGTTTTGGGGCATGACAATTGCAGGACCAATGCCCTATGCCTTCACATCTATAGCAGTGATCCTGCTATTAAGATGTTCCACCTACGACCTTCTTGAGTTCACTTTTACCCCTGGACTTCCTCTTTCTTTTGCCTATAAGCATGGCATCTCGTTTTCCTTCCGTTTTCCCTTTCCACGATCTCTTTGCAATTGCGAGAATTCTCAGCAACATCAGCATGTGCTTCAGGCACAAGCCCAGGTTCAGTAGGCCAATAGTACTATTATCAGCTCAAAGTACTTGGAGTACTTTGACCATTGTTCTTGTAGTACTATGTTGTCGGGATGGAGGGTAGAGAGAGTTTTCTCGATCATATCAGCGTCAGTGATCTTCTGGCCATATAGACGCAGCCTCGACACAATCCTATGTAAAGCAGAGTTGTACGCTACCATAGACTTGTAGTCTTGGAGGCGTAAGGCGATCCAGTCCTGATGTGCTCTAGAGAGCACCATCGACTGTTCTAGAGAGCACCATCGACTGTTGTTGGTGGCTGAAGTGGTCCTTCAGGGACTGCCATAAACCAGTAGAATAGCTTGTCGTTAGTGACATACTCAGACTTCAGGTCTAGATGTAAATGGTGTTGCAGAAAGTGCAACACCTTTGCTTTATCAGGTTTTGTGTGACTCATCCTTGCCAGCTTCAGGCTGGACGACGGTATGACCGAGTCACATGCCGTCGAGTTTGACCTCGACGTCAATGGTCCAAGTGGCGGTAGGCACGCCGTCCCACGGCGAGCCTAGCGAACCTCTTTTTCACAATGTCCGCACAATCATTGTGCAAGGTTAGTGAATGTCGGTTACGCGTAATCTTGAGGATTACGGTCATATATAATCTTCGGGATTATACATAATTTTCCCAAATATCTCATGCATATAATCTTCGAGGATTATATGCCATTCATACTAAAATATAAATTTAAAATAAAAAAAAATCTACAAGATTTAAATAAATGCAAGAAAGTAAATTGCAGTAAATATAACTTGCAGTGATATAAAATTGCAATGAAGTAAATAATCATGCCATGTATGGGCCTCTGGCCACAACTATTTCTACGGTCTTCTCGTCGCGTAGTGCCATGACACAGTGAACTTCAGGTTCACTCCTTGCGGACTTCAGGCCGCATGCGCATGACTTTCGATCACTTAGTGCACGGATCGAATAACTTATGCCGTAAGGCTTCAACCCTCATGTAGATGGCTTCAGGTCAACGGCATAAGACTTAGTGCGCACCAAAAAATAAAAATGCCTTTCCAATTGTAATCTTCGGGATTACAATTAAGTGAAATCTTTAGGACTACACACTTTGTAATTAAATAAACAATATCAAATGCAATAAAGTAGACTTGCGGAATTTAAATTAACGCAATAAAAAATTGCAGAAAATAAAGTGCATAATAATATATAGTGGGCTTCAGGCCACTAGTATTTCACGGGCTTCGGGCCATGTATTTGTATGTTATAGTGAGCTTCCACTATCTTGCGCAAAATAAAAAGACTATGCAACACAATTAATGGGTCAAAAGGAGCCCATTCTTGTGCCCAATGGGCTGGCTGGCTAGGCCCGGACATCCGTGGCCGTCCATCAAGATGGACGGCTCACATTTCACCCCAGCCTAAAAATAAAGGGAAGGGCCAAACCCTAACCCTAATTTTTCCCTCTCTCTCTCTCTCTTATCACTTCTCAGCAAACAGCGGGGAGGAAAGAGGTGAAATGCGGCGGCGGCTTTGGGGCTGCGGGGCCCGTGCCCGCCACCCGCGGCGTTCCGCCGGCGGCGGCCGTGGGCCGGGGCTGCGGCGTCCAGGGCCCGCCTACGCCTGGGCAGCGGCCGGCTGGAGCTATACTGGCCAGCCGGCGCAGCGGATGCAGGCCGCCCCTCGCCGCGCGCAGCGGCCAAGCGGGCCGGGGCGCACACCTGCCGTGGCCAGGAGGCGCTGGGACGCGCCGTGGTCGGGAGCCTGTCTGCGGCGACCAGGCCGGGCCCGCGTCGGGGCTACGGCGGTGCGCGTCGGCCGGAGCGCGTCGGCGGCAGCCGGCTAAGCGGCGGGGCCGGGGTTCGCGCCCGCCCGCACCGGGGCTGCGGGCGTCAAAGGCGCGCACCTGCGCCCTGACTGTGGCCGCGGCTGCGCCCGTGCCGCCCGCGCGTCGAAGGCCAGGGCGGGCCTGGCGGCAGCGGCGGCGGCGGCTAGCCGGCGGCCCGCGCCGGCGCGTGGCTAGGCCGGCGGCGGCCGGCAGGCCCGCGGCTGGCAGCCAGCAGGCGCGCAGCCAGGCAGGTTGGCGCCATCGCTGGGCAGTCGGCAGTACGGCCAAGCAAGGCGGCCGAATGCCCGCCTGGTGGCCAGCAGCTGGCAGCGCCGGCCCGGGTGGCCCCAGCAGCCACGGCGCCGGTGCACTTCAGGGGCAGCAGTGGCAGCCGACCGGCCAGCTCACCTGGCTCGCGGCCCTGCTGGCGCGCTCGCTCGCGGCCTGCAGGGCAGCGCGGCGGCGCTAATGGCTTTGGTACGCTCGGGCACAAGGCGCCCAAGCCGGGGAACGCCAACCAGCGGTAAGCGACGCCCCGCAGGCCGGCGCGGCCAGGAACCGAGGCTCGATCTGCGCGTCTTCGGGGCGGCAGAGGTGTCTGAGCCGCCTTCGGCCGATGCGCCAACAACACAATGAGGTAAGGTGTGCTCGTGTTTGTGCTACGATTGTGTGCTTATTCATATACATAGCAAAGGATTGTCTAGGAAAACAATCATCTCGCTGTGAAAGAATCAATCTTGTGTGTGTGCTTGTTCAAGGAGCAACAGCAAGCAAATCATGATGCATGTCGAAGGACTGATTTCTTACCTTAGTGCCTTAGCTCGGTTAGAACTTGGTGCTGATAACGTGTTAGAAATCGAGTCATTCGATAGCGCTCCTCGGGCTAGAAAGCTCCTGATCGCAAGCACCATAAAACAGAGAATTGGGAGAGGAAGAGAGCTCTTTATTTCACTTTTATTTTTTCCATCATCTTACAAATGAGCTAGAGACATCTTTATATAGACAACAAGGTCGGTTGCTACAGTAACGACCTTGCTACAGTGCCATCCTTGCAAAATACAACTCATGGTACATAGATGCTAGCTAAGATTCTCAACCAGTCAATTTGAATTCTTCTTCTTCTTATAGCTCATCAATTTGACATTCTCTTCTTCATTTAATTGGCCACCATTTTATTTGATTCACAACAATGTCAAGGATTAGATTCTCTTTTTTATACAGTGTTTTGCCAACAAGAGGCACAAATAGTTAAGTTTTTGGTCACGAATATATGTTGCGATTATCACACTAGGTCGACTAGCCTAGACAAATCAGCACGCTAGAGGGGATCATAACTTCAAGAGTAGAGCAGTGTGTAGGCTCATGCGCTGGTGCTATGGTGAAATTTTTTTGTTGAGAGTGGGAACAGTAGAAAGAAAGGACTCACTGGAGAATCTCTATTAGATTGAACAAATACAACCTTCTCTATAACTAGAGATAAAGGGGACTGAAGGTAAAGACACATACTCCATTAGATCCACTTTCCAATCCCATATTCTAAGAAATA
>JADLZL010002355.1:0-44199 GCA_015844335.1 Chrysopogon serrulatus | reverse complement strand
GAGTTGGTTGTTGGTATTTTTAAACGCAAAGCGAGAGAAATCCACAAGCGCCGCGGATACCGATGTAGCTTTCACCCTGGAGTATTCAGTATCGATTTTCCACGAGGAACGCGAAGTGTACTAATTAAGATTCAAGATCGTCCCAAGGGTAAAGGTAAAAGTATTTTTAGTGGGTAGAGAGGATGTTTCTAAGATTTCTCTAATTGATCTATAAATCAAATTGACTTCAAAGTCTACTTATTTCGGGACATCGTAACACTAGCCACGCATTTAGATGAGAGGGGGCTAGGAAGCTCCGACTACGGTCCTACAAACACCAATCCAAATGTGGTGGAATACGTCGGCCGTCCGGGGCCATCACCACCACAGGGCTACCACAACTATAATGTAGAACCGGATGTAATTCTAGGTAATATATAGACTAAGCACCACGCCTAACCTATTAATTACTACTCTAGCGTTGCAAAGACTAGAGCACTTGATGCAAGCGAGAAACTAATAAATGAACTTGAAGTACTAAAATTAAGTAAATAAAGAACTCGGAATAATAATTGAGGCACTGGAGATTGCCGAAAGTGACGAACCGACATTGCAAAAGTACAATGTTGAGGAAGATCCGACAGATCCGGCTCCTCCTCCGCTCTCTCCTCTTCTTTCTCCCTCTTCTAATTACAACTAGATGAACTAGAACTAGAACTAGAAGAACTAGAACTAGGTGAACTAGAGGGGCACTACAAACCCTAATTTGTGTAGAGAATATGAAGCACCTGGGTGTAGAATGCCTCTTGGGGGGAGCCTTTGGGCGTCATTATATAGGCCGAGGTGGAGTAGGGGGCAAGGCACCGCCACGTCAGCGATCCGCGTCTTCATCTCATGTGCACCATCGGATCAAACCGACCTAAAATCAACGTAGAAATACTTTTATTGGGTTCCAAGGAAGCGTGGGAGGAAGACTCCGGAAGGCGGGCGGCCATCGGGCAAATTAGGGCGCCGGGCCCCGTGGTGGGGGCCGGCCCCCCACTGCCTCCTCTCTGCGGGTCCCGCCGCTTCGGTGTCTTCTAGACCCTTCCCCGAGCCTGATCACGATATTTTCGGTCGCGGATAAGTTTCGTGGTAATTATGCACTATAATCCCCTCTTTTATGCTTTTCCTGAATAACCCCCGAAATTATAGAATCACCAAAACTTGTGGAAATTGTCGGTTAAAACCCTAGACTAGTGTGTAATCATGTATCCTTTCATGTCTAGAGTTCTAATAAATATTGACGTTATCCACCGTCAACAAGTTCCCCACACTTGCTCTTTGCTCGTCCTCGAGTAAAGGTTAAAGATAAAAGTAATCATGATCAAAACATCTTGAGACATATAATCGACATAGAAACTATTCCAAAACATCACTTACACAGGTGAGATTTTTGGCGTTTGGCTAACATATATCCTTGGGTGGTTGAAAAGTGGAACAGACTCTTGAAAGCGAAGTCATCTTCCCAAATTCACATCTCAAAGAACTTGGAGTTTTTTAAAGTTTTCACAAAAGAAAGGCATAGATCACATACACTCCTCAAATGGTACTCTCAATCGCTCAATGGTATAACTCATTATGTCTTCTCTTCCTACAACTAATAGCTTATGTGGAGCTTAGGGAGGTGTATATGTGGTGGCATACTCGTGTTGCATATATTGTAAAGTCAAAACCCGAATCCGAGGAGTGAAATATCATACTCTTAGATAAAGATGTGCATGTGTGTGGATATTTAGCGGATGTATGAGGATCCTAATTCTACCATGCTCCCCAAAGATATATCTCTTTTTGAACTTGAAGACTTGGCCGGAGAACTTGAGCTATCTTATTTATCTCTTTTTTTCTTTTTCTTTTTAGGGAGGCGGGCATCTAAGTACCCATTGTTTTTTCATATTTAGGACACTTGTCCATTTTTCAACTCCCTCTATTTTTTTCTCTTTTTTTTATAATAACTTTTGCATAGCTCATGACTCTCTATTTGGCAACAAAATTTTTGAGAGATAGCAATAAAAACTCAGAGCATTTATCTGGTGGATGGAAAACCTATCAGGGATATTTTTGGTGTTCACCCCCAGTGTAGGAGAGAAACATTTTTTTTTTATGGATCTAAATGGAAGGCATGTTTTGCGTCTACTCCCAGTGTAGGAGTAGTGCATATATGTGGGTGCAAGTGAATCTTGATCTTGGGAGTATGATAAATCTCTCAAAGGATCACAAAGTTTGACCAAACTCAACACAACAGTAAGTAGCATATGTAGAAAGCTTCTATCTTATATATGGCTCTGGTAGGAATTTATCACCACTTGAGGAGTATGCGACACTATGGTTTTATAATATTTTATCAAAATGAAATTTCCAAGTGCCTTGAATAGAACTGGTAAGATTTCTAAGCCAGAACTATATCACACTCCACAACAACTTAGTCAATATGATTGTCCTATCAAAGTATTTTTCCCACAAGCATAAGTGTATGTATATGAAACAATCTTCATGCAAGCTTATATCTCAAGAATGTCATCATCTTGTCACTTCTCAAATTTTAATTCTAAGTGTGTTCTTGATTTTTTTTCAGGGTAATGCAAGTGCATAACAAGTGTAAAACTCAGTAAACATCTGAGTGAATCAAGAAAGATCAAACCGAGTTTTAGTAGTTGTATGCAGACCCCTCCATCAGTTCATGATGTACTTCAGCATATTTGTTCACAATGGGGGTTGATACCCCCACACTTCTTCAACACTATACCTGGCTTTTCATTCATAGAGAGAAAATGGTGAAAGTAAAAGGGACTCTTCTGGTGTGGGACACCAGAGAATCTAAATTCTAATCTTAGCATTTCACCAATTTTTATTATGAGGTAAGAATTTTAGTGAATGATTTCTAAGAACTCGATCACATCAAGTTCTTCAACCAGGTTGATTTGTGGCTCAAGATAGACTTTTAAGCGTTGGCCATTTACCTTAAATGTGTTACCTATATCATCTTGAATGGTGATGGCCCCATGAGTTGAAGTGTCGATGACCTTGCACGTCCATCCCACTTGCTTCGTAGTTTACCATGTCCAAAGAGCTTAACTCTTGAGTTGAAAAGTAGAACCTTATCTCCAGGATTAAACTCCTTATGCTTGATTCTCTTATCGTGCCATCTTTTTGTTCTTTCTTTGTAGATCTTGGAGTTATGATAAGCCTTTTCTCTCCATTCTTCTAGCTCGAGATAGTTGCATTTGACGATTCTTACTAGCTAGGTGGAGATCCATGTTCCACTTCTTAATTGCCCAATGGGCCCTGAATTCTAACTCAACAGGCAAATGGCAGGTCTTTCCATATACAAGCTGATAAGGTGACATGCCAATAGGTGTCTTGTATGCAGTTCGGTATGCCCAAAGTGCATCAGGGAGTTTGTCCTTCCATCCCTTACCCATTTCATCTACGGTCTTTTGCAAAATATTTTTAATTTGCTTGTTAGATGTTTCTGCTTGACCACTACTTTGAGGATGGTAGGGTGTTGCAATATTATGACGAACTCCATGATCTGCTAGGTACTTCCGGAGAACTTTATCTATGAAGTGTGATTCTCCATCACTTATAACCATCCGGGGTGTACCAAAGCGAGGAAATATGACTTCGTGGAACATTCTCTTAGCATGATTGGAGTCGACATTTCGACATGGTAGGGCTTCTACCCATTTGGATACATAGTCTACGGCCACTAAGATGTACTCACGTTTTTTTGGATTTGGGGAACGGCCCCATGAAATCAATCCCCCAAACATCAAAGAGTTCAACATGGAGGTTGTTTGTGAGTGGCATCGCATCTCGTGAGTTGATGTTCCCATGTTTTTGGCACTGTGGCATCTCCCCGACAAACTCCTTTGTATCTTGATACATCGTTGGCGAGAAAAAGCCACTTTGCCAAATCTTGGCATGTGTCCGAAATGCCCCATAATGCCCTCCATATGGTGAGGCATGGCATCTTTCCATAATTTGGATAGCCTCGACCATAGGGACACATCTTCTTAGCAATCCATCGAGCAAACTCGATATAGATAGGGATCATCCCATAGGTGAAGATGACTATCATGGATCAATTTTCTTTTATCTACACCAGGTGGGACATAGCCTGCTACCATAAAGTTCACGATATTTGCATACCATGGGTCGGAGTTTGATATCGCGAGCAGGGTTTCATCCCTTAGGTGATCATTGATGGGTAACTCATGTGGTTCCTTGTATTGAAGCCTAGACAAGTGGTCGGCTACTTTGAATTTTCTACTCCTTTCTTATCTCGTATTTCTATGTCAAACTCTTGGAGTAAAAGAATCCATCGAATTAGCCGAGGTTTAGCATCTTTTTTAGTGAGGAGGTACTGAAACGACCCGCGATTTCCACGAAGGGAAATCCACAGAGTACATCATTTACAGTTGATACCACAGTTCATACATCGTGAAAAGGTACAAGTTCTGAGTTTTTTACATCACTTGTAGACACACCTAGATACAAAGTATCCTAGCGATCAACGCGCACAAGTCAATATCGAGTAGACGTAAGCGCCATAGCGGATGAAGGCTCCTCCTTCACAAACGATCATCGAGTCGGGTAGTATATCGGCGGGCGTCGACTTGATCTTCTTAACCAAACTTGAGTGTAGGGACGGGACCACCTAATTCTTCCAATTCCATTATCGTCGTAGTCCTCCTCGGGTACCAAACCCGCTCAACTCTATCAATGACGATTTATGTATCGCCAGCGCTCCCACCCTATGCTTTCCTTTGCTATGTGGTAAGTGGAATGCAAGGGTAGAGGAAAAAAGGCCTATATTTGGTCAGTAGTTTTTCTATGCAAAAATCATAACATAAATATAATATAGTTCATCAAGTTTTAACCCATCTCATCCATACATCCATCCATCCCATCCATATCCATATCCATGTCCACACATCTCACCACACTCTCCACTGGGTCGGCAAGGAAGACTCCCCGCTCCTCCTTGCCTCAACGGCCTAAGCCGGAAACCAACAACACCCATGGGGGAGAAGAGAAAAGGACTCCACTCACTATAACGAACGTATGGTACTCACGGGAATGTCCGTGCAGGGACACGGCTATACGTATAGATTTAGTAACTCTGCAGAGCTTGTACACCGGAACCACAAGATCACCATCATCGACGATGCCTCGTCTAGGCCGATACCAAGCCGCCGCCTAACCGGCCCGATGCCACCCTACCACTCGGCTCTGGGGCACCCCGGAGATCCACCGCACGACGCGAGATCGTGAGACGTGGTACCGGATCCCTAAGGGTTCCACGTTGTCTCGGGAGGGTGTGGGTCTCGGCACCGCACCTCCCCTACACTATCACCTACCAACCTAGTAGTAATGGCGGGGGGGGCCGCCTAGCCAAAGTCGTTTCCGCCCATCGAACGAGTGGTGTGTACGAAAAGGTCCCATGAACCCTAGGCTCGCCCAATCAGTCCTTAGGAGAACCGGACAGGGATATCTTCACAAGGGGCTCGACGCCCGTGCCTCGACGGCACCTCTATTCCTGGGGATTCGTCCCCACGAAGACACTCCTCCCCGGAATCTACTCATATCACATGTACCCGCCACGGGCACTCTCTCACATAGGGAGTGCCCGGATCACACTCCCGGCAAGACTCGTCCCCCGACTCGTCGTAGATCCCGTCCCAATCGACACAACCCTCACCACACACCCAAGACACACGCCAAGATCTCTCCCATGTCATCCCTAAGTTATCCACAATTTATCGGCAAGATCGTGGCCTTAGCCACTCACAAGCAAGTTCATATCATCAATATGTAGAGTGAGTAGCTGGTATAGTATCATGATAAGCGTGCATCTAGCCTAACAAATGGGTGTGCGGGGAAAGGTTGCGTCAAAGGTAATGGCTTACCAAACAATCTACCATGCACCCTATCACGCTTATTTGCATAAGTAGAGCGCTAGCGACTACATATTGCATGCCTAATAGGATTCTACGAGGTTGGGTGGGACGTGGCACTGCTCATAGCAATCCATAGTCATCCACCTCTGGTTGCTCTTCGCATCTCCTCCTCCAGCGGATCTCCGGTCTATTCATCGTCATCGCGATGCAACTACCTCGATATAGCGACAACAAGGCAAAAGAGCAATCAATCCCTAACCAAAATCCAGTACTCCCCCAAAAAGGCAACAAGATACGAAGGAACCGGATAACTCCGAATAAACACCGAAAAGACTTAGCCCTCGCGGAGGGTGTCCGAATCCTCGGGCTCAAATAAGGAGAAGTGGTTGTCCGCTAAGCACAAGCCCGCATCATGACCCTAGTATAGCCAAGTACCTCCCGGTCGATCATGTCGACTGCACGCGCTTCAAAAGAAGAGGCCTTGATCCTAGCTTAACTTAACCAAACACCATGATTGCGACCTTCCAATCCGGACGCCATGGAAATTGGCGGGGCCCTGAGGATCACAAGCGAGGAGAGAAAAGGGAAATAGGAGCAATAGGGTTTGGCCCTTGCGGCCTTTAACCCGCAAATCACGCCTACTATATAGAATTCGAGTAAGAACGATTAACATGAAATAGAGGAATTGTGACTTGGTTCCGAGGCTCTTTGGCTTACCCGCCGTGGTAGCGGCGGCAAAGAAAAAAGAGATGGGAACATGAGCAACAGAGGAGCAACTACAGTCCTCTCGACCCGCACAACACAACAACGTTGGGAGCCGAGAAGGAGTAGCACAACGGGGGAAGAGAGGAGAGTTAGCCGGGCATGTCCATGCCGCGACCTCGGTCCAACGGCCGATCGGGTCGACTCACACGGTCCAAGAACGAGACATAGACCATAGCTTTGCTAACTAGAAGAGGTAGTCCGGTCTTTGATCCAATCGTCATGGCTAAGACGGGATCGAATAGAACGGGCTAGCGGAGAAAAATAGAAAATAGAAAAGAGAGGGAGCGGTGGTCTACCCCTTCCAATGCACATGCCATGGCAAAAGGCGAGGCATCGGAGAGGAGCGATGCACGAGAGATCACAAGTGCCTAAACCACTTGTAGGGTACCTCGACCAAGGTGCACTATATGCACTAGGCATTCCCCAGGGCCTCAGCGGTGCGGTTGTCACCGTGGGAGCCCAAGGAATGCTATGATCTCACTAGGTACAAACATACTAGGGTTTAAGCACAAAAGAACCAAAGAGGGAAAATGAGGTCCACCTCCTTTGATTCACTCGCATTGCGATCGACGGAAATCAAAGGAATAAAGCAAATAAAGAACACTAATCAACACAGATAAGCGAGAAAAAGGAGACTCTGGTTCCACGGCGCTTCGGTCCACGTGACATGGCGATAGTCACTGATCGAAGGTGGTGGAACAAGAGATTCGATCCGCGCCCTTCTGGATTAGCGAGGATCGAAGGTGAGCAAAAGAGTAGAATGGTCCCATACTCTTCTCGACCTACCCGTCATGGCAAAGGACGGTGGTCAGAAGAAGAGACGAAAGTCTTGCATGGTTCCGCGATCCACGCCAACTCGTAGGGCACCACGACCTCCGTGCAACCAAAGCGGCAAAAGCTATTCCTCGGGTTCGTAGCGATGCGGTTGTCATCATGAGAACCGAGGAATGCTCCGGTCTAGGTGGTGCAAGCATACGAGGTGGTGCGGAAAATAGCACAAGAAAAGAAAGGATAGAAAAGAGGTGAAGCCCGATGGTCATGGCGATATGACTCGCGGCCATAAGCTTTACCTACACGAGTTGGCTCTCGTCGTATCACAACTGTCACTTCCTATCTCATCTCCCACCGGACTAGGTCACAAAGGTCTCGCCGGTACGGTTAAGATCCGCATTGGTATCGAGTACATCATGACCACGTCCTAGGGTCGAAGGTTAGAAGGTAACATTCGGGGTACAACGAAGACAACTAAAGTGCAAGAGGGAATGAGTTACGCTCGGCGTTGCGGTCACGGTGGGATAACCCACGACCGAACATCCGAGCGAGGAACGATCCCTTAGCTGGCTCGAAGGCACAGCTCACAGACAATGACACACAAACACACGAACCACATAAGACAACAATCACATGGAGAGCACATATCCATAACACGAGAGGGAATAGACCGGCGCGAAGGCACGGCACAGGCAGGCATGTATATTGATGGAGTGCGACATCGAGAGTATGAACGAAAAAGACATGAGATTTGCCGACGTCGAGGTTGGCGTCGGCGGGTTTCAAGTTGGACCTTTGGCGGGGAAGAGCGAGGTCGGCAAGGGCTTCACGGAGCGATGCCGGAGAGGTGGCGGGAGGTCCACGGCCAGCCGGGCTTGGCCCTGGCCAGCTGTAGCCTGCTGTGGCTCGTCATAGCCACATGTGGCCAGCTCTGGCCGGCTGCAGCCAGCTGAAACCGGCTCTGGCCAGCTCTGGCTGGCCGCGGCTGGCCGGGAGTGGCCGCAGCCTGGCCAGAGTAGGCTGTGGCTGGCCGGGCGGAAGCTGGATGCGGCCAGGGGATGGCCGGGCGCTGGCTGCTGCTGCCGGAGACACTCCTGCAAGGTGAAGGACACGCACGAAGGCCGGTTTCAGTCATGGTGGTCGGCAAGTCTAACGTAGGGAGGGAAAAGGCGAGGTTTTTGGGGCGTCGGCTCACCGGCGGCAAGGAGAGCACCAGCAAGGTGGCTGGGTGTTGTGGAGTGGCGGCAGCCCTTCCTGGCCTGTTCCAGCCAGCCATGGCCAACCCCGGCCAGGCATAGCCAGCTTGCAGGTAGCCCTGGCCGGCCATGGCCAGCTGTTGGCCGGCTGCAGGTGGCTGCGGCTGGCTGGGGCGGCCCCTGAGGTGGCCGGCGTGGGCTGCCGCTGGCCCGAGCGTGGCGGAGTGGTGCTGGACGCGGAGGGGCCGTCTGGGGCGTGGTCGGTCGCTGCCGCTCGGCGCCGCCGGGCGACGCTCACGGGGAGCGGTGAGGGACGACGGCGTTCGGCGGAGCGTGCACCGCGGGTCATGGCAGGCCGAGCGCGGGGCGTGGCGCAGCCGGAACGCGGTGAGGTGGTGCGCGGTGAAGCTCGTGGCGGCCGGCTGCCGAGGCGGCGCGGGAGTCGCCGCCGATGCACGGGCGGGACGCGACCTGCCGTGACGCAAGCCGTGCCGGGCCGGTGAGGCGGCATCACGGCGCGGGGCGTGGGGCTCGAGGGAGCCGTGGTATCGACGCGACGCCGAGCCGCGGCCGCCGGAGCACGGCCGCGGCCGGGCACGATGCAGCTACGGCGGTCGACGCGTCGGCGGGGCCGGCGCCCCTCGGGCGCATGAGGCTGCGCAGCCATCGGAGGACGGCCGCGGGGGGAGGTACCGCGACCTCGGCGGGCGCGGGAGCGCGCAGCGGGAGCCGGAGGCGGCGTCGCGGCGTGGCGCCTTCGCACAGGCGCTGGGCGGCTCGCCGGAGCAGCGCTGCCGGGCAGCCGGGCGGTGTCCTAAGGAGATGGAGGAGCGGGAGGGAAGGATGAGAAGCCGGAGGCCGCCCCATAACGGGAAGAAGAGCGCGGCGTGGGCGAGGATGGAAGAAGGCGGTGGTGGCGGCTGGGACGGGGTTCTTATAGGGCGCGAGCTAGGGTTAGGGCCAGGGAGCGGATGGTGGCGATCTTTGGGAGGCGCGCCAGGGGACGCGCGTCCTCATCCGCGCAGCACGGGAACCGAAACACAGGCGCTGGTCGCGGAACGGCGCCCTGGCGGCGGTGGCTGCGCACGGGCGCCCTGCCCTAGGGTTCCCGTGTGCGCCCGGCTTGGGCCTTGGGCCGTCGCTGTCTTGGCGCTTCGTGGGCGCCGGGGGCGTGGGAGAAGGGGGTGCGGCTTGGGCCGTGGTGCGAGCCGGCCTAGTTAGGGAAGGAAGGAGGAGGACGAGGGTGGGCCGGCCGGGCTCGGGCGGATTGTGGCAAGCGGGCCAGGCCGTGCGGTTAGCGTGCCCGTGGTGTGGGAGGGAGGCGCAGGCGGCCTGCAGCCTTCATGCCTTGGCGAGGAGCGTATAAGGCGGGCCGGGCCTTATGGCTTGAGGGGGGAAAAGGAAGAAAGGTTTTTCTTTATCTCTTTTCTATTTCAAGAATGGTTTTGCTATTTTGCCCAAGTGATTAGTGAAGATTCTAAGGAATTTAAGGGTAACGCAAGGAGGGTTTGCGAGGGAATCAATTATGATCCCGGGATAGTATTCTTAAGGGAGAAAAGGAATGAAGAAAGAGGGATTCTTTCCCTTTTATGATCCTAGGTTCGAGAGGAGTCATAAGAGGATTTAAGAGAATTCAAAAAAAGGACCCCAGGAAGGAAGGGAAAGTAAAAGGAAATCCCCCCTTGATTTATGAGGTTGGTTCAATGGATTTTCAGAAGACATGGAGAAGATTTACGGGGTTCATTTAAGAGGAGTTTGATGGAGAATAGGTGAAAGGGATTTCCCTTGGTGATTGGAAGTGTTGTGAGAGAATTAGAAGATTGAAAGGAATTGCTATGGACTTGTGCTCTCCAAGCACGGAACTCGAGACAAACTCAAGAGCATTAGCACTCGTCTACAAGCATTGCTATATGAAATGCAACGATTTGTTAACTAACTCTCCTGTGTTTGACCTAGGTCGGTCTTAACAACTACATGCTCCACACATTGCAGGAAAAATTTTAAAAAGTTCAGATTTTTGGTGTTCCAAAAACACGGGATGTTACGGACCACCCCCTTACCAGAATCTCGTCCCCGAGATTCTAGTGTTGTTTAGGCTAAAGGTTCTTACTAGATGTTCCACTTGCATCAATGCATCAAGCCTTTGCAAAGAGGGACTTTTTGGGAAAGGAGTTTTGAATGAAAAGCTTTCCTTTTTGGAAAACATTTCGTGAAAAGCTTTTGAATGGAGGGAGGCGTTTATGAAAGGCATGAAGACACTTTTTGTGTGATCAAATGAGTTTTCGTAGAGGCAGGTTTTTGAAACTCGTTTTCGAAATAAGGAAGAGGTTTTAAAACCTTCGTGCATCAAATTCAAAATACCTTTTGAAAGAAGCCTTTCGCAAATCTGGATTTTCGGGAAGCAGATTTTGAAGCTAGGTGAAATCATTTTTCATACATAAAACTCTGTAAACAAGTTTGAAGGCTAAAAGAAACCCCTCTTTTTAGAGTAGAAACATTTTTTTTAAAGACAAGTAACGGGTTTAGGAAAGAGCTATTACTTAAACAAAATCCATTTTGAAGAAACTCCTTTCAAAACAAAATTGTTATTTTCGAACCTTTTGGGAAAATCAGATTTTGAGTTGAAACCCAAAATATTTTATTATTTGCCAAGCTTTTGAAAAACTTTTGGAAATCAGGTTTTAAGAAATCCTTTTTTTCGAAAAAAAACCCCATTAGAGGGGAAGGCAAAGGATTTCGAGATTATCATTTAGAAATATGGAAATCAAATTCTTTAGTTAGAAAGTAGGGGTTTTGAAATCGGGGAGTTTTCAAGAACAAAAACATTTCTCAACTCGGTTTCCTGCAAAAGATAGACTTTTCCAAAAATAGGGTCTGCTCCCTAGCAAAATCTTTGGATTTTGAAACTTTTTCTTTAAACAAAATGGAGCGTTGAGAAGGAAGTTCGCAAAATCCGAAATAATTTGGAAGCAAAACAAGTTTGTGGGAAATAAACTTCTTTCAATAGATTTTATTTTCGTAAGGATTTTTAAAAGGAAGGGGCAGCTCGAGATTCGGGTGGTTTGCGGTACTTGATTAGGGCATCCACGATCACTTTCCTTGATACCGGCATACGCCGGCAAAGCAAGCCATGCGGAGGCCTCACACATGGGGCCCCAAGTTTCAGAAGCGAGCACCATAGCTCAAGATCGTGGTTCATCCCTAAATAAGTTACCGACAATGTCCCAAAATCTCAAACTAAAGGGAGAGGAGGGGGTTTTAAAGTGAAAGCCTTTTGTAAACTATTTTGAAAACATTTTCCGTAACAAAGTTTTTTTTTTTCTTTTTATTTTGTAAACTTTTGAGAGGAAGAAGGTTGCGGCCTTTGGTTTAAAACTAACACAAATAATTTGAAATTGGTTGCATCCTATTTTGATCCAAAAACTGGTAAATCATGAGTTTTTTTTTTACCAAGTTAGAGCAAACCCCCAAAAGAGAGATTTAAAACGGCTTGAAAAAGACTTTTAATTTGTGAACGAATCAACATTTTTAGGAGTTTTTTTAAAGCTTTTGAAAGTGGATAGTTTTTGAAACTCCATTCGAACAAGGCAGAGAGTTGTTTGGAACACTTTTGAAATCCAGCTTTAAAGGCGAAAATATGCGCTTTCAAAAGGGGTTGAAATCAAAGATTTTTGGAAGCTCAAACCTTTTGGAAAGTCTTATTTATGGTAAAACGAGTTTAAAAAAAGGAGTGCAAGCCAAAAGATTTAAAGTCATTTTCCAAATCGGAAGGTAAGCTTTCACAAACAGAACTCGCTTTTTGATAAACACTTTTTGAAATCGGATTTGGAAGGCGCATTTTGATTTGTAAAAGTAACTTTTAGAAAGTTTGCAGACAAAAACTTTTTGAAGCCATGTTGTTTCGTAAAAATTGGTTATAAAACATATTTGAAATCGAGATGGTTGCTTTTGAAAAGGGGAAACTTTCTAAAACTTTTTAAAACTTTTCCTTTTGCAATAAAAACTAGTTTTATATGAAGAGAAGTTTTCAAGGTAAGGAGGCAATTTTGAAAATTAGTTTGGTTCAAAAGATCGGAAAACAAGTTTGCATAAGGATTCGGCAAGATTTTGATGCATTGACTTTCTATTTCCAAATCATGGGTTTGGCTTAGGTTTTTAGAGGGCTAGGTTACCCAAAGCTTCCGTGAGTCACATATATAAAATAAACTATGGATTCTACACACGCACAATTAAGAAGCATAACAACACCGGATCCGCACAATCGGGCAGATTACAACTCCTATATGCATAGTGTTGACTTGAGGCGACTCCTATGCCTTCAAGGTCTCACACATCTATCGATCTAGCGTGGGGCGTAAGTAAGGAGTGATTCCTAAGGGTCATTTTCTCATATCGTATGGCGGTCGAAAAAGCAAATGAACTCAAGGCAAAGGGAGAAACAACTGTTTTTCACTACTATCTCCTATAACGGATAGGATTGTTTGGCTTCTATACTAGTGTTTGGGTCCTAGTGTCTCGTCCTACAGTCAAGTATGGCTCGATACCAACCGAACGACCAGCGATTTCCACGAAGGGAAATCCACGTAGTACATCATTTTTACGCTTGATACCACAGTTCATACATCGTGAAAAGGTACAAGTTACGAGTTTTACATCACTTGTAGACACACCTAGATACAAAGTATCCTAGCGATCAACGCGCACAAGTCAATATCGAGTAGACGTAGCGCCATAGCGGATGAAGGCTCCTCCTTCACAAACGATCATCGAGTCGGGTAGTATATCGGCGGGCGTCGACTTGATCTTCTTAACCAAACTTGAGTGTAGGGACGGGACCACCTAATTCTTCCAAATCCATTATCGTCGTAGTCCTCCTCGGGTACCAAACCTCGCTCAACTCTATCAAGATGCGATTTGTACGGCCACTCGCTCCCCCACCCTATGCTTTGCTTTGCTATGTGGTAAGTGGAATGCAAGGGTAGAGGAAAAGGCCTATATTTGGTCAGTAGTTTTCCTATGCAAAAATCATAACATAAATATAATATAGTTCATCAAGTTTTAACCCATCTCATCCATACATCCATCCATCCCATCCATATCCATATCCATGTCCACACATCTCACCACACTCTCACTCCAAGTCGGCAAGGAAGACTCCCCGCTCCTCCTTGCCTCAACGGCCTAAGCCGAAAACCAACAACACCCATGGGGAGAAGAGAAAAGGACTCCACTCACTATAACGAACGTATGGTACTCACGGGAATGTCCGCATCGGGGACACGGCTATACGTATAGATTTAGTAACTCTCTGCAGAGCTTGTACACTGAACCACAAGATCACCATCATCGACGATGCCTCGCCTAGGGCCGATACCAAGCCGCCGCCTAATCGGCCCGATGCCACCCTACCACTCAGCTCTGGGGCACCCCGGAGATCCACCGCACGACGAGACCGGTGAGACGTGGTACCGGATCCCTAAGGGTTCCACGTTGTCTCGGGAGGGTGTGGGTCTCGGCACCCGTATTCTCCCTACACTATCACCTACCAACCTAGTAGTAATGGCAGGGGGCCGCCTAGCCGTCAAGTCGTTTCCCCGCCCATCGTGAACGAGTGGTATGTACGAAAAGGTCCCATGAACCCTAGGCTCGCCCAATCGGTCCTTAGGAGAACCGGACAGATATCTTCACAAGGGGCTCGACGCCCGTGCCTCGACGGCACCTCCATTCCGGGGATTCGTCCCACGAAGACACTCCTCCCGGAATCTACTCATATCACATGTACCCGCCACGGGCACTCTCTCACATAGGGAGTGCCCAGATCACACTCCCCAAAAGACTCGTCCCCCCGATTCGTCGTAGATCCCGTCCGATCGACACAACCCTCACCACACACCCAAGACACACGCCAAGATCTCTCCCATGTCATCCCGGTTATCCACAATTTATCGGCACCGTGGCCTTAGCCACTCACAAGCAAGTTCATATCATCAATATGTAGAGTGAGTAGCTGGTATAGTATCATGATAAGCGTGCATCTAGCCTAACAAATGGGTGTGCGGGGGAAAGGTTGCGTCAAGGTAATGGCTTACCAAACAATCTACCATGCACCCTATCACGGTTATTTGCATAAGTAGAGCGCTAGCAGCTACATATTGCATGCCTAATAGGATTCTACGAGGTTGGGTGGGACGTGGCACCTGTTCATAGCAATCCATAGTCATCCACCTCTGGTTGCTCTTCGCATCTCCTCCTCCAGCGGATCTCCGGTCTATTCATCGTCATCGCGATGCAACTACCTCGATATAGCGACAACAAGGCAAAAAGAGCAATCAATCCCTAACCAAAATCCAAAGTACTCCCCAAAAAGGCAACAAGATACGAAGGAACCGAGATAACTCCGAATAAACACCGAAAGACTTAGCCCTCGCGGAGGGTGTCCGATCCTCGCTCAAATAAGGAGAAGTGGTTGTCTCATACTAAGCACAAGCCCGGATCATGACCCTAGTATAGCCAGTACCTCCTGGGTCGATCATGTCGACCTGTACGGCTTCAAAAGAAGAGGCCTTGATCCTAGCTTAACTTAACCAAACACCATGATTGCGACCTTCCAATCCGGACGCCATGGAAATTGGCGGGGCCCGGAGGATCACAAGCAGGAGAGAAAAGGGAAATAGGAGCAATAGGGTTTGGCCCTTGCGGCCTTTAACCCGCAAATCACGTCTACTATATAGAATTCGAGTAAGAACGATTAACATGAAATAGAGGAATTGTGACTTGGTTCCGAGGCTCTTTGGCTTACCTGTCGTGGTAGCGACAGCAGCAAAAGAGATGGGAACATGAGCAACAGAGGAGCAACTACAGGTCCTCTCGACCCGCACAACACAACAACGTTGGGAGCCGAGAAGGGAGTAGCACAACAGGGGAAGAGAGGAGAGTTAGCTGGGCATGTCCATGCCGCGACCTCGGTCCAACGGTCGATCGGGTCGACTCACACGGTCCAAGAACGAGACATAGACCATAGCTTTGCTAACTAGAAGAGGTAGTCCGGTCTTTGATCCAATCGTCATGGCTAAGACGGGATCGAATAGAACGGGCTAGCGGAGAAAAATAGAAAATAGAAAAGAGAGGGAGCGGTGGTCTACCCCTTCCAATGCACATGCCATGGCAAAAGGCGAGGCATCGGAGAGGAGCGATGCACGAGAGATCACAAGTGCCTAAACCACTTGTAGGGTACCTCGACCAAGGTGCACTATATGCACTAGGCATTCCCCAGGGCCTCAGCGGTGCGGTTGTCACCGTGGGAGCCCAAGGAATGCTATGATCTCACTAGGTACAAACATACTAGGGTTTAAGCACAAAAGAACCAAAGAGGGAAAATGAGGTCCACCTCCTTTGATTCACTCGCATTGCGATCGACGGAAATCAAAGGAATAAAGCAAATAAAGAACACTAATCAACACGTATAAGCGAGAAAAAAGGAGACTCGGTTCCACGGCGCTTCGGTCCACGTGACATGGCGATAGTCACTGATCGAAGGTGGTGGAACAAGAGATTCGATCCGCGCCCTTCTGGATTAGCCAGGATCGAAGGTGAGCAAAAGAGTAGAATGGTCCCATACTCTTCTCGACCTACCCGTCATGGCAAAGGACGGTGGTCAGAAGAAGAGACGAAAGTCTTGCATGGTTCCGCGATCCACGCCAACTCGTAGGGCACCACGACCTCCGTGCAACCAAAGCGGCAAAAGCTATTCCTCGGGTTCGTAGCGATGCGGTTGTCATCATGAGAACCGAGGAATGCTCCGGTCTAGGTGGTGCAAGCATACGAGGTGGTGCGGAAAATAGCACAAGAAAAGAAAGGATAGAAAAGAGGTGAAGCCCGATGGTCATGGCGATATGACTCGCGGCCATAAGCTTTACCTACACGAAGTTGGCTCGTCAGTATCACAACCGCCACTTCCTATCTCATCTCCCACCGGACTAGGTCACAAAGGTCTCGCCGGTACGGCTAAGATCCGCATTGGTATCGAAAGTACATCATGACCACGCCCTAGGGTCGAAGGTTAGAAGGTAACATTCGGGGTACAACGAAGACAACTAAAGTGCAAGAGGGAATGAGTTACGCCGGGCGTTGCGGTCACGGTGGGATAACCCACGACCGAACATCCGAGCGAGGAACGATCCCTTAGCCGGCTCGAAGGCACAGCTCTCACGCACAATGACACACAAACACACGAACCACATAAGACAACAATCACATGGAGAGCACATATCCATAACACGAGGGGAATAGACCGCGCGAAGGCACGGCACAAAGTGTGCATGTATATTGATGGAGTGCGACATCGAGAGTATGAACGAAAAAGACATGAGATTTGCCGACGCCGAGGTTGGCGCCGGGCGGGTTTCAAGTTGGACCTTTGGCGGGGAAGAGCGAGGTCGGCAAGGGCTTCACGGAGCGATGCCGGAGGTGGCAGGAGGTCCACGGCCAGCCGGGCTTGGCCCTGGCCAGCTGTAGCCTGCTGTGGCTCGTCATAGCCACATGTGGCCAGCTCTGGCCGGCTGCAGCCAGCTGAAACCGGCTCTGGCCAGCTCTGGCTGGCCGCGGCTGGCCGGGAGTGGCCGCAGCCTGGCCAGAGTAGGCTGTGGCTGGCCGGGCGGAAGCTGGATGCGGCCAGGGATGGCCGGGCGCTGGCTGCTGCTGCCGGAGACACTCCCGCAAGGTGAAGGACACGGCACGAAGGCCGGTTTCAGTCATGGTGGTCGGCAAGTCTAACAGAGGGAGGGAAAAGGCGAGGTTTTTGGGGCGCCGGCGGCTCACCGGCGGCAAGGAGAGCACCAGCAAGGTGGCTGGGTGTTGTGGAGTGGCGGCAGCCCTTCCTGGCCTGTTCCAGCCAGCCATGGCCAACCCCGCCAGGCATAGCCAGCTTGCAGGTAGCCCTGGCCGGCCATGGCCAGCTGTTGGCCGGCTGCAGGTGGCTGCGGCTGGCTGGGGGCGGCCCCGAGGTGGCCGGGCGTGGGCTGCCGCTGCCCGAGCGTGGCCGGAGTGGTGCTGGACGCGGAGGGGCCGCCGGGCGTGGTCGCGGCCGCCGCCGCCGCCGCGCGTCCGGGCGACGCTCACAGGAGCGGTGAGGACGACGGGTGTTCGGGCGGAGCGTGCACCGCGGTCATGGCAGGCCGAGCGCGGCGGCGCAGCCTGGAACGCGTGAGGTGGTGCGCGCGTGAAGCTCGTGGCCGGGCTGCTCGAGGCGAAGCGCGGAGTCGCCGCCGATGCACGGCGGGGGACGCGACTGCCGTGACGCAAGCCGTGCCAGGCCGAGGAGGCGGCATCACGGGCGCCGCTGTCAGGCTCGAGGGGGCCGTGGCATCGACGCGACGCCGAAGCCAGCGGCTGCCGGAGCACGGCCGCGCCGCGGCACGATGCGCCTACGGGCGGGTCGACGCCGGCGGCCGTCGGCCGCGCGCTGCCCCTCGCCGGGCGAGGGGCGCAGCCCATCGGAGGACGGCCGCCTCCCGGCGGGGCGGTACCTGCGACTCTACGCGGGCGCGGGAGCGCGGCAGAAGGGAGCCGGGGCGGCGCCGCGCGGGCCGCTGCTTAAGCACGGCGCGGGCGCAGCGCTGGCCTTGGCCGCAGCGGCGGTGTCCGGCGGAGATGGAGGAGCGGAGGGAAGGATGAGAAGCCGGAGGCCGGCAGGCACGGGAAGAAGAGAGCGGCGGCGGGCGTGGGATGGAAGAAGGCGGTGGTGGCGGCCGGGACGGGTTCTTATAGGGCGCGAGCTAGGGTTAGGCCGGGAGCGGATGGTGGCGATCTTTGGGAGGCGCTGCCAGGGGGACGCGTCCTCATCCGCTGCAAAGACGGAACCGAAAGCACGAGCGCTGGTCGCGGAACGGCGCCTCGGGCGGCGGTGGCTGCGCTACAGGAGCGCCCTCTGCCCTAGGGTTCCTGTGTGCGCCTCGCTTGGGCCTTGGGCCGCCGGGCTGCGGCGCTCGGCCAGGCCGCTAGGGGCGTGGGAGAAGGGGTGCGGCTTGGGCCGCAGCGAGCGGGCCTCGGTTAGGGAAGGAAGGAGGAGGACGCAGGTGGGCCGGCCGGGCTCGGGGCGGATTGTGGCAAGCGGGCCGGGCCGCGCGGTTAGCGTGCCCGCGTGGGGGGGAGGCGCAGGCGGGCCCGCAGCCTTCATGCCTTGGCGAGGAGCGTATACCCTACCGGGCCTTATGGCTTGGAGGGGGGGAAAAGGAAGAAAGGTTTTTCTTTATCTCTTTTCTATTTCAAGAATGGTTTTGCTATTTTGCCCAAGTGATTAGTGAAGATTCTAAGGAATTTAAGGGTAACGCAAGGAGAGGTTTGCGAGGGAATCAATTATGATCCCGTGATAGTATTCTTAAGGGAGAAAAAGGAATGAAGAAAGAGGGATTCTTTCCCTTTTTATGATCCTAGGTTCGAGAGGAGTCATAAGAGGATTTAAGAGAATTCAAAAAAAAAGGACCCCGTGAAGGAAGGGAAAGTAAAAGGAAATCCCCCCTTGATTTATGAGGTTGGTTCAATGGATTTTCGTAAGACATGGAGAAGATTTACGGGGTTCATTTAAGAGGAGTTTGATGGAGAATAGGTGAAAGGGATTTCCCTTGGTGATTGGAAGTGTTGTGAGAGAATTAGAAGATTGAAAGGAATTGCTATGGACTTGTGCTCTCCAAGCACGGAACTCGAGACAAACTCAAGAGCATTAGCACTCGCCTACAAGCATTGCTATATGAAATGCAACGATTTGTTAACTAACTCTCCCGTGTTTTGACCTAGGTCGGTCTTAACAACTACATGCTCCACACATTGCAGAAAAATTTTAAAAGTTCAGATTTTTGGTGTTCCAAAAACACGGGATGTTACAGTACTTGAGAGCAAATGGTCTCAGATAAACAATTACCTTTGCCCCCACCAAGTAAGATCTAAACTTGTCTATAGCAAAGACAACAGACCAATAATTCTTTTTCGGTGGTAGCATAGTTGAGCTGAGGTCCGCACAAGGTTTTGCTAGCATAGGATATAGCATAGTGCTTTTTATCTTTGGTTTGGCCTAAAACGGCTCCAACCGCAAAAATTACTAGCATCACACATGATCTCAAAAGGAAGCTTCCAATCGGGTGGTTGGATAATTGAGCCGAGATGAGTGCCTTTTTAAGAATTTGAAAGGCTGCATGGCACTCAACAAAGAAGATGAAAGGTACATCTTTAGCCGTGAGACTAGTCAAGGGTCTAGCTATTTGAGAAAAGTCTTTGATGAATCGCCTATAGAACCCCGCATGTCCCGTAAAACTACGGATGTCTTTCACATTTGTGGGAGGTGGAAGTTGTTCAATAACTTCAATCTTGGCTCTATCCACCTCTATCCCACGTTCGGACACCTTGTGTCCTAGCACTATCCCTTCTCGGACCATAAAATGACATTTCTCCCAGTTTAGGATTAAGTGCTTTTCTTCACACCGTTGTAAGACTTTGTCCAAATTCTCTAAACAATCATTGAAGGTTTTTCCATAGACGGTAAAGTCATCCATGAATACCTCCATGATTTTCTCAATCATATCGGAGAATATAGACATCATGCACCGTTGGAAAGAAGCCGAGCGTTGCACAACCCGAACGACATTCGCCGGTATGCGTAAGTTCCATATGGGCATGTGAAAGTAGTCTTACTTTGGTCATCGTGGTGGATTGGGATTTGATGATATCCCGAATACCCATCAAGAAAACAAAAAAAGAAGAGTGATTCGTAAGCCGCTCCAACATTTCATCAATGAAGGGTAACGGAAGTGGTCTTTCTTTGTGGCCTTGTTGAGTTTTCGGTAGTCAATGCACATACGCCACCCGGTGTGACAAAGACGCTGAGGGATAAGCTCATTCTTCTCATTTCTAACGACCGTCATTCCTCCTTTCTTTGGCACTACTTGGACCGGGCTAACCCACTCACTATGAGGAACGGGATAAATAATCCCAAATAAGTAAAAGCTTAAGGACCTCTTTTTAACAATTTCTCGCATGGCATGGTTAAGCCTTCTCTGTGGCTCCCTTGAAGGTGTGCAATCAGGATCAATAGGGATGCGATGAGTGCAGAGAGCGGGGCTAATGCCTATGAGGTCTTCGAGTGAGTAGCCAATAGCCGGTTTGTGTCTTTCTAAGACAAAGGACAAGTTTATGGGTTTCTTCTTGGGAAAGCTTATCACTAATGATGACTGGGGTTTCTCGATTATTGTTGAGAAAGACATACTTTAGGCCGGAGGTAGAGGTTTTAGCTCGATTGAAGGAGCAGGTGGTTGCTCACCTTCGTCTAGCTCAATAGGCTCTGCCAACTCTTCCTCTTCTTGAACAAAGTGTTCATCATCAAGGATTGGTTGGGCCATGTCTTCTAGAGATGCCATTAAAACCTCTTCAATAGAATCTTGTTCGGGCTTAGGTTCCACTATTGTGTTGATAGAACGGGCAAGAGGAATATTTATAGTGGAATTCCCAACCTTAAAGTCCAAATGACCTTGTAAAGGTTTCTCCTGTAAAAGTCTTATGATTGGTCTACCAATCAAGACAGTAATCTCCGAGGTGTCATATATGTGAAAATCTAGGCATATCTCGTAGTTGTTAATTCTCGACAGAACAACCCTTAATACCCCATTGCTCTCAAGAATAGTTCCCCAAGGGATTTGTAACAGCAACTTTGTGATGGGATTAAGGATGTGTTGGGATACGTAATATCAGGCTAATGTCTTTGAAATGAGGTTTATCCCAACAGATGGACTATAGTATATTTTCATAGCGGACCCCCTAATTCGGCATAGAAGAATGGTTGGGGGAGCGGTGATTCGAGCTACCTCAGGAGATAACTCCGCTTCCGTAAGCCATTCATAACTCATGATTGACGAGAGGCTTTTAATTTGTTCCGTGATAATAGAGCCTTCGTGGCGATCAGAGGGTTTAGTGTGTGCTAGAGGTCTTGGTTGACAGCAAAAAAATCGAGGTGTCTCCATAATCTTCAAAGATATCTTCCTCGAATTCAAAGGGAAACTCTAAAGGGGATGAATTATCATCCTCTAGTTGGGTTTATTCCCTTTTCGGTGGTTTTTCAACAACCAATTCATGTGATAAATCAAGTGGAATTTCTAATTCGGTTGTTGGTGTTTCCTCTTTTTGGCTCGGGGCTTGTCTCAACTTCTTCTTCAGGGAATTCATCATAGATGCCAGTGTATGGGGTGTTTTCTAGAATTTTGTCAAGGATTGCTTTCCCCTCACTAACGGTTTTATGTGAAAAGGACCCTCCCGAAGAAGTATCGAGAAAAAAAGGGCAGCTTCTTTGCTAAGGCCATAATGAAAGTGTTGTAATAGGACATGTTCAGGCATAGACAAATCTGGGCCAGATGCAATTAAATTTGAAAATCTTGCCCAAGCTGCTCCTATAGTTTCCTTCTCTTTTTGTTGAAAAGTGAGAACTTTAAGACGAAGAGGGATAATCTGTGAAATAGGAAAGAAAGCAAGACAAAATTTGTCTCAAGTTCCTTCCAATCTCCCTCTACACTCCTAACGGTATGAGCATACCATTGTTTCGCCCTCTCGAGAAAGAGAGAACGGAAATAACTTCCATTTTAAGGTCTCATGATTCATGCCGAGAAATATTCAGGCAAGAACACAATTGTTCAAATTCCCGAAGGTGAATGTATGGATTTTCGTCTTCTTTTCCGAGAAGATTTGCTCCCCGAACCATAGCTATGAAAGCGTGGCGAATTTGAAAGCCATCCGTGAGTATAGGATGTGATGATGGTGGAGGCTCTAACAATTCACCCTTTGGAGCGGAAAAATTGGTAGATGGGTATGGAATCCATGTGGAGGTAAAGATGAAGATAAGGGTGAAAAAGGAAAAAGGATAAACGGACGAACTTGGTTCGAAACTAGCACGCCTACCGCCCCGACAGAATCCGCCGTAAAAGCTTGTTGGTATTTTTAAACGCAAAACGAGAGAAATCCGCAAGCGCACGGATACCGACGTAGCTTTCACCCTGAGTATTCCGTAGTATCGATTTTCCACGAGGAACGCCAAGTGTACTAATTAAGATTCAAGATCGTCCCAAGGGTAAAGGTAAAAGTATTTTTAGTGGGTAGAGGGATGTTTCTAAGATTTCTCTAATTGATCTATAAATCAAATTGACTTCAAAGTCTACTTATTTCGGGACATCGAACACTAGCCACGCATTGATGAGAGGGGGCTAGGAAGCTCCGACTACGGTCCTACAAACACCAATCCAAACGTGGTGGAATACGCCGGCCGCCGTGGTCACCACCACCGGGCTACCACAACTATACGTAGAACTGGGTGTAATTCTAGGTAATATATAGACTAAGCACCACGCCTAACCTATTAATTACTACTCTAGCGTTGCAAAGACTAGAGCACTTGATGCAAGCGAGAAACTAATAAATGAACTTGAAGTACTAAAATTAAGTAAATAAAGAACTCAGAATAATAATTGAGGCACCTGGAGATTGCTGAGTGACGAACCAGATACTGCAAAAGTACAATGTTGAGGAAGATCCGACAGATCCGGCTCCTCCTCCGCTCTCTCCTCTTCTCTCTCCCTCTTCTAATTACAACTAGATGAACTAGAACTAGAACTAGAAGAACTAGAACTAGATGAACTAGAGGGACACTACAAACCCTAATTTGTGTAGAGAATATGAAGCACCGGGGTGTAGAATGCCTCTTGGGGGGAGCCTTGGGCGTCATTATATAGGCCGAGGTGGAGTAGGGGGCAAGGCACCGCCACGTCAGCGATCCGCGTCTTCATCTCATGTGCACCATCGGATCAAACCGACCTAAAATCAACGTAGGAATACTTTGATTGGGTTCCAAGGAAGCGTGGGAGGAAGACTCCAGAAGGCGGTGGCCATCGGGCAAATTAGGGCGCCTACCGGCCCTGTGGGGGGGCCGGCCCACCCACCTGCTCTCCTCTGCGGGTCCCGCCGCTTGGGTGTCTTCTAGACCCTTCCCGAGCCCGATCACGATATTTTCGGTCGTGGATAAGTTTCGTGGTAATTATGCACTATAATCCCCTCTTTTATGCTTTTCTGGAATAACCCCTGGAAATTATAGAATCACCAAAACTTGTGGAAATTGTCAGTTAAAACCCTAGACTAGTGTGTAATCATGTATCCTTTCATGTCTAGAGTTCTAATAAATATTGACGTTATCCACCGTCAACTTTGGTATTTGTTGA
Organism: Chrysopogon serrulatus; assembly: GCA_015844335.1. NCBI lineage: Eukaryota > Viridiplantae > Streptophyta > Magnoliopsida > Poales > Poaceae > Chrysopogon > Chrysopogon serrulatus. The sequence goes on along the minus strand of JADLZL010002355.1, from coordinate 20,304 downwards.
TGTTTGCAAACTCCCAAAATAAAATGCAAATAATTAAAATGGGTCATCTCCAAGGGAGTTGGCATATACACTTGGCAATTAACAATTGTGGACCCAGGTAGTTGGTCCAGGGGTTACGGTGAAACTTCACGGGACGATAGACAGGCCGCGGCGTACGTGAAGGTCGTCGGGGCGCCGCCAATTCGTGTTCGTGGTCTAGTACGAGGCCAAGCGAGCAGCACCCTGGAGACATCCCGGAGAAGAAGGGCGCCGCCAATTCGTTTGCTACGAGGCGGACGTGAGCGAGCAGCATCCCGAGCGGCGGCGGAGAAGGGCGCCGCCAATTTGTTTGCTACGAGGCCGACCTGAGCAGGAGGCCGACGTGGGATCTTCCCTGAATCGTGGCCGCATGCAGCACCCTGGTGGCCGGCCGGCGATGAGGCTTGCGTTCAGGCTCGCGAAGGTGAGCACGTTTGCATTGATAGTTGCCGCCATATATTTTCTAATTACTTTGCAATGTTCCGAGCTGAGTATTGTTCTCCCCCGCGGCGTATGAGGGGCTTCTAGATCACGCCTCCGAAGACGATTGGATGACGAGTCTTCTGACGACGATGATGTCATGTTCGCAGCTGCTCGCATTGTTGACACATTTTCTAATAATAATCAAGACCGGTGGTTCGGTCCCCGGTCATGCTTTGTTATTTATCGCGATAGAGAAGGCGGCCACCAAAGGATGTATCAAGATTATTTATGCGGAGAAATCCGACGTATGGTCCAGAATTGTTCCGTCGGAGGTTGTTGTTGTTTTACATTATACTATAACATATATTATGTGTACGTGTTTCAGTACTTATTTCGAACTTTTGTGTGTTTTTTCAGATTCAGAATGAGCAGGCCTCTTTTTTTACGCATCATGACCGCCGTTGAAGCACATGATAATTACTTTGTGCGTAAAAAGGGATGCGGCAGGTAAGAAGGGGTCTCGGTTGCTTCCAGAAAGTTACTGCCGCTCTTCGTATGCTCACATATGGGGTTTCTGCTGATTCGACGGATGAATATATTCGCATTGGCGAAAGCACTGCACTTGAGAGCCTACGTAGGTTTGTTGCTGCAGTTGTAGAAATATTTGAAGAGGAATATCTGAGACATCCCACCGAGGCGCACATAGCACGCTTGCCGGGCCGCCAATGAGAAAAGAGGTTTCCGGCATGCTAGGGTCCATCGATTGTATACATTGGGAATGGAAGAATTGTCCAATGCAATCACAGGGGGCGTAAGTACAAGGGCATGTGAATAGTCCAACTATCATTTTAGAAGTTGTTGCATCCCACGACCTCTGGTGTTGGCATGCATTTTTTGGTATGCCCGGGTTTGCATAACGATATCAATGTCCTTCACCGGTCTCCACTGCTTCGACAATCTTACGTAAGGTAAAGCTCCAGAGGTGAACTATACCATTAATGGCCATGAGTACAAGATGGGGTACTTCCTCGCCCGATGGTATTTACCCCCTTGGGCCACTTTAGTGAAGACCATCTCATCTCCTATGGGCAACAAGCGAGAAATATTTTGCGATCGCACAAGAAGCAGCGAGGAAGGATGTGGAAAGGTTTTTGGTGTGTTTCAGTCTAGGTTTGCAATTATTGGACAGCCAGTCGGCTTTGGGGACAGGGAGACGCTTGCATTGATCGTTAGGGCTTGTGTTATCATGCACAATATGATCGTTGAAGATGAGAAAGTTGTCGACCCCGATTAGCGGTTCCCGGATGTTGGTGAAAATGTGCGACCTTCGCACGGCATGCCTACTCGCACACTAGCTGAATTTATTGAAGCCTATAAGAAGATCAAAGACAAGACAACACACTTCCAGGTTGAAAGAAGACCTCATCGAGCACCTATGGAACCGTCATCCAGATTTATACTCAATGGAATTGGCATCGTGATTTAGTTTGAATAAGTTTATTGAACTGTTTAGTTGTGTAAAGATTTATATTCAATGAACAATTTACTTTTATATTGGTAACTTTTATATTCAATTATTGTTATCAATTCATTTTTATTGTGGTCAAGAACAGGCAGCATGTCGCTGCAGTTGAAGATGAGAGAGTTCCTGTCTGCTGCTGTCTGTTGCTGTCACGCCAAGCACAGGAGCACAAGAATATTTGCCGCCTGCTGCCTTCATCAGTGACAACAGCACAAGATTTGCCGGCCACTGACGACAGGAACACGTCCATCATTGATCAGCATCAATGATGAGCACCCAAACAGCAACAAGCACGTCGCTTTCATGCACACATGAATTCATACAATAGAATTGTACCAGAAACCATTTGACATATGATATAAAGTAATTATTTGAATCGAATAGATTTAAACTGGTCCATGTCTCGGTCAATCACACTGAAATAAAATTTGTAACAGGTTCATGTCTCCCTCAAACACACGAATAAAAATTATGATAAAGGTAAAACTAATTTCCCATCATCCGGGCTAGGATCTTCTTCTTCATTATGCTGTGCCACTGCAGCTGTTCTTCATCGAGTTTGCTCGTGTCGGCTAACATTATGTCTTTCTCCTCCTTCAACAAGTTTGCTTCAGCTACTTTTGCTTCATTTTCCAGTCGCTTCTTCTCAAGCTCAGCATCTTTTTCCAGTCGCTTCCTCTCAAGCTCAAGTGCTGCCTTCTCTACCTCAAGAAATTCCTTCTCAGCCTCCTTGTCAGCCTCCGTTGCCTTCTCTCTTGCCTTGTCTCTTTCCCTGTCCCGTGCATCCTTCTTATCCAACAATATTTCAAGAGCTACAAGAGAGGCTTCGTCCCGCCTAACTTGTTTTACCTGCTTCTGACCCGGTAGCCTCTTTCTTTCATGTGAACCAGGGGTTGCAAGCTCTTGCAACTCATCATTGTTGCTCAATGGTACATTGCTCGGCGTGGAGTCTTTGGTAGTCTTCTGTTTTTTGTTCTTCTGACTCAGATCATTCCTCAATGACTTCCACTTATCTTCATCCTTCAGAATGTGATAACAATGCATAAGCGTGAACGCCTTATTCTCGTCGTCTGTTCCCCTGTATGCCTCCAATGCTTCATTGATCTACACATGTAAAATATTTGTGAATTTTAAACCTTCACATGTCAACTAATTATTGCAAAGCAGATTGAAGAAACAAATACGAAGACATACCATGTCTTGGATAGTGCATCCACTAGCATTCCTACGCTCAATTTTCTCGTAGCATGAACAAAACTTGCTCACCTCCCTCCTCGAATAGTGAGCCACACATTGCATAATAGATGCCTCCGTCCCGACAATCGACGGCTATTTTTTGTCCTTGTGTTTATCATAGAATGCACGAATTCTACCCTAAAAAGTTGTTCGACCTTGATTGGCCCCCATTAATAGGATCTTTGGATACACTCAATCAAGCTGCAAAAATGACTTTATCTTCCTCTGGATCAAATTTTTTTTTGCCTATGTGACGCCCCTTTTTACCTCGTTTGCTGCGGCAAAATCTTTCGGCTGCACTTCCACCAAATCAGATTGGCATTCAGCCAAAACATTATTCCCGATGAGATCGGTGTCTTGACTAAATTGAGATTCTTGCGTCAAAGGATAATTCAAGTCGTTCAAGCCAGGATAAAGAGGGTCATTTGACATGACCAAACCCGTATAGAAACCAACATTCTCCATTGCACCAAATCTACGGAAGCAAAGAACAACATAAGAAATTGTGTTCTAAATTTTGTTAATTTGACGACGACTCGATAACAGTCCCAGTAAACCCTAGCCATGAAACGTTAAGATATGATACGTTAAGATATAATGCCTTAATAATTAAATTCAAGAGTTAACATAAACCCTAGACATGAAACGAACAGATTCATTAGGAGCACTGCACATGGCGAACATATGAACACGTGAACACATAAATCCAGAGCTGAACGATTCCAAAGAGCGTAACTAGACATGGCAGTAGCACGAGAGGGATGGAGACGATATACCGGGCTGCTTCCTGATTCATCCGGTAGGAGGCCGGCGTGGGAGGGACTGATGGCGCCCTTGGTGGCCCGAACGCCTGCGTGGGAGGGATGAACGCCGTCGTGGGAGGGACGGGCGGCGGCCGAGTCCATGGATGAACGGGCGGCCCGGTGCTTGGAGGTCGCGGGCGGGAGGAACGGGCGGCCTGGTTCCCTCGGAGGTCACGGCGTGCGTGAACGGCGGCCCGTTCCCTCGGAGGTCGCGGCGTGCGTGAACGGCGGCCTGGTTCCCCGGAGGTCGCGCGGAAAAAAAGGGGCGGCGGCGGCAGCAAAGGACTCCGGCAGTTTTTTCCCCGCGCAATATGCCCGCAGAGGGATATGCAAAGGCAATCAAGGTTTTGCAAATTTGCCAACTCCCCACCCTCAATTGCAAACTTTCCCAAAATGCAAAAGTGAATTGCAAAACCATTGGACACTAGTTTTTTCAATATTTTTGTATAATAGCAAATGCCAAGTCTTTTGCAAACTCCCTTGGAGATGCTCTTAGTCTTTATTAAAATCAAAGGCTAATAAATATCACACTTAGATTTGAACGCGATCCAATGGCCAGGATGTCTCTTAGGCTTCAGCGCCCCTACAGGCTTCAACGCACGACGCCTAAAGACCCTCGCACGGCTTCACCGTATACAATAGAAAAAGGAAGGAGAAATCAATATCCCCTTGCCCTGCGCGATTCACCCTTCCACGCTCTCGCGGAACCACCGCCCACCTCACTCTCTCTGCCGCGGTCCCCAGAACCGCCGGCCAGCGCACGACGCCCACCTCCGCAGCTTGCTCCGCGGCTTCTATCCTTCTCTCCCCCCCGGCTACTTCTATTTGACTCACGGAGCGGGGAAAGAATCTGTCTGCCCCGTGGCCACCTTCCCGGCGGCGGAGGCGGAGCGCCGTCCCTGCGGCCTCGCCGACGGCCTTGGCGCGGTGCTGCGCGGGATCCAACGCTCCTCACTCATCCCTCTCCTCCCGCGCCCAACCCCATGCTCTCTCTGTCCAATGATCTCTCTTCCCCAGGCGCCCGCCGCAGGTAGCCCTCGCCCCCCAAACGTGAAAAGAAGAGCAGCACTGGTGCGCCGACGGCGGCCCCTGCATGCGCTCGTCCCTGCGCTCCCGTTTCCGCGCCCGACGTCCTTGCCGACGCCGCTGCCATCCGCATTTGCCTCTGTGTCGGCGTCCAGCGGCGGCGGCTCCTTACTAGGGTCCTCATCGCCTGACGAGCAGCTGGATCCCGAGACGGCCGCGTAGGCCACGAGGGCCGGCCGCTTCTTCCCCTCCTCCGTGGCCGTCGGCTCTTCCTCCCCTGCGCCGTCTCGCCTTGGCGGTGGCCTGTGCTGGCGCGCCGCCGATGCTTCTCAGGGCGCTATCCGTCAGGCTCGCCCTGCACATCAATAATGCTGCGGTGAGTGGCATGTATTAATGGGGATGGGGATTGGGGAATATCGGTGTAGTCGGAGGATTTTCACCTGCGGTTCGTTCGCTTAGGAATTGAATCTTTTGTGTAGTTTCTGTTTGTCTATGCGCGGTGTGAAGAATTCGGGGAAGCATGTCTTTCGGCAGGTGTGCCAGATCTGCGGCGACGACGGGGCACGGCGGCGGACGGCGAGCTCTTCACCACCTGCGACGTCCGTAGGCTTCCCATGTGCAGCTCCTGCTACGAGTACGAGCGCAAGGACGGCACCCAGGCGTGCCTGCAGTGCAAGACCATGTACAAATGCCACAAGGGTATGTCAACCTCCGCCATTTCCATCGATTTCCATGTACTCTAGGTTAATTGTAGCAGGCTAGGCTTGGCAGCTATTGATATCAATCAGTTAGTTGTGTTTTTAATCGATACGGGCAGGGTATAATTCAGTATTTGGCAAATTTATTCAGATTCTTTCTGTAAGCTACCTCTTTCAGTAATGTGCAGGGAATAATTCAATATTTGGCAAAAATACGAAATGTTCTTTCTTTTGCAGCAATTAATTTCATTTAGCAGCCTTTGATGTCACAACTTGGCCAACAACAACCTGGACAGTAAGCATTTCAATTTTGATTTCACCTTTTTTTCATTTTTTTTTGACCTTTGATGTTGCAATCTCTTGCTTTGTGCTGTCTATCTAGCTGCCTGCTGATTGCTAACTAGATCACAGAGTTGTTTATATATGTGTATATATATTCGTGCCGTTTAGTTTACCATATCAAACTAGATCAAAGTTCATGTTCCTTTTGCCATGTAACCAACCAGCATATCTCGCTGAAACAATTTCTTGTTTCTTTGCCCTTTGCACTAAAATAAATAGAGGTTTTTTTATGCTGATGATGAAAAAAAAACTATTGGATACATGAATTTTGAATTCATATTGGTAAGGAGTCAGGACTACAAAAGTATCTCCTATAATGTCAGGACTACAAAAGTATCTCCTATAATGAAATTGGTGCAGGCTAAGCAGATCAAAGGCCACTATGTATGGCTCCAAGAGTCGGTTTCCATGTTCGGGCAGCCAAACAACGCGTCGAGGAGCACACTGGACGCCGGTGAGGTTGCCGTTGGGGAGCATCACCTCACTGTCAAGCGGGAGCTCAAGGAGGCTGTGCTTCGTGCAATTTTGCTCCCCCTATCTGACGTATTGGATGGACATAATAATTAGTAGATTCTGGGTTTAGATGGCTGTTTCTTTGAGTTCCTGAAATGCTCAGATGTTTAGCTCAAAATTGCATTTAGTAGCTAAACTGTTTAGGTCCGTAAGTGGATTAGTGTGAAGGGCTTGAGGTTCTGTAGATTGCTTGAATGCTGGAATTTGGAATTTTAGTATTGTAGATCTGTCAAATATGGCATACAGTTTCTTTGATATTATTGGTTTGCTAGAGTAATTGACATAACTTTGGACTGGGGTTGATTTGTTTTTTTACTTTAAGCCAGAACCCTTTGAAATCAGCATTGGAAGGCCCACCAAGGATTCTGAAGGACAAGCAGACCTTGTGTAGTTTGAGTTCAAGAATTTCCATCTTGAATATAATATTATATTGCTGATGACCTTACTTTTTTAGGAGTGTGCTCCTAGCAGATTATATTGCTATAGCATAATGGTCTCCATAATATATTGTTCTAGCATAATAGGCTCCATATGGAAGATGCTTACAGAGCTGTTCAGATATTGACAAATAAGCGTGCCCATGCTCCAACTGCATGGACTTATCTTGCCCTACTTTGTTGTATGCCATTTGAATGTTTGTGAATTCAGCTTCTAGATGATTCTACAGGGAAGAGCACCAAAAGTATTATATTATAAAGATGTGTTGAACTGGTGATGAGTGATAAGTAATATTTTCCAAACATATACACATCTATGAGAACTATCTCTGTTTTGCTTTTTTTCTTGCAACAAGTCAGGTTACAGAACCCATACATACCTTGCATTAGATTTATTTTTGTGAGTTTAAGTTGCTGTTCGGGTATCTAACTGGTGGTTGCTGTACTATGCAGGGATGAGCTATTAGGCTTGTTTCAGATAGTCATTTCTTAAATTAGAGGGCTGCAGGAGCTATGGTTTTGTCAGTATTAACTTTTCAAGCCTTTCAAAGCTTTGGATATCAGGTCTTTGTTCTCTTACCAAGAGTGGTATGTTATGATGTTCCTGCAATTTATTTGGTAAATTGGTATATGTAATTTATTTGGATGTCACAGCTCTGATATAAAATTCATGTTAGTTTTCAGCTAATAAAAAAAATATTAGTGTTAACGCTACTTTGCCCATTCTTGTGGATTCCCCCTCTTAATTAAGTGGTTCTTGATGGCCGATACAGTCTTAATTGAGCATACACAGGCCTCCTGAAATGATTTGCTTTTGGGCTGTGGCTGGCTCCACAAGGGGTCAGTAGGAAAAGGAATGGGCATGGCTGTGAGTATTCTTTTCTCTTCTCTATGTGCAAAATAGTAGCAGTTAAAGAGCTAGAATTTGGGATGATGTTTCTGAAATGCAAACAAGTGATGGAGATGCTTGGGTACTTCTGCTATTTTGTTACGTGAAATATCAAATGAAAATTTACAAAACTAATATGTGCCCTTTTGCAATTCAGGATATGTGCTACCTCATATATCTAATGATATAAAGGATAAACTTTTTTTTAGAAGTACATACTATGTAGCTGTTAAGTCATGAGATAGCTAAGCCATGAGGTATCATAGCTGTTGTTTGGTCAATCTGAGGTGTACTGAACCTGCATAGCGTAAAATAGATTGCATGACTATCATACATGCTTCTATTTTCAACCTTTCATGTATGATGATAACCACAGTTGCCAGTTTAGTGCTGATTGAAAATACTTTGGTGTAGCCCAAGTGAATAGAAAACACATATTTGGAGAAAACTTCATATCATTATTAGCACGTTAGCTGTGCATAAAATGTAGAGTTGATGATGAATGTTTCCCTGATTTTGCGCTAATCTAAGGTATTTTGCACTAATAATTTTATAGCCCCCAGCCCATTCTCTTGAGTACAGTCATCGAATTGTGAGGTTTGACCTTGTCTGCACATGCCAAAATATCCATGCTTAAATCACTGTCAGGCATCATATGAATTTGCAACTGAAACACAATTTCAAATAAACTGCTATTGAGGTGAGAGATACACAACTAATTGGGAGGATTAGAGTGCTTTGATGTTCAATAGATTGTGCATTTTGAGTACAGACTGCTTGTGTTGTTTCATTCTATTAAAAAATTGAATGTATGTCAGGCTATGCCATTCATTTTCATTTTTTAATATATAGTGTTTTTAACTGCTTGAGTTAACATCTCTTATTATTTTTCATTTACTTGCAGTATACTCTATAGTATTTATATGGTACTGAGCAGCTTTTTCATTTACAATCAGCGAGTCTGGTAGGCAGCAGCTTTATTCTGGATGCTGGAATTTGAGCTTCCTAAGTCTCTTTCAGTCTGTGATAGTGTCTTTAACTAAATAGGCTGATCCCATCTCCATTTGTCGCTTCAGGACTTGTTGATGACAAGATGTCTACTGTCGGCCCGGCCCCACCCCCCGGCAGCAGCATTTCAAAACTCATTTGGGGGCTTCTGGGAGCTGAAGGACTTGCTAGCTAGCAACTTTATTTCTTTTGTTGTTATTCATGTATTTTGGCTGCTCATAAATTTGAGTCCGGGGCTCTGATTCGGACAGTATACCGATTGCCAATAATTTGACGTCATTTAATGGGTAATGGAGAGCTCTTCCATGTTAATTTTTTTAACAATTGCTTGAAACTTTCACTCAAACTAAGAAAAAAATTATCTTCATTTGGTTATTTTTATGTGCAACCCTAGAATGCTGTCTTAACGTTAGCATGAGCACTATAGAAGAAAAAACTAATAAGAGTCTTGCATGATTTTCATTTAGTTAGCGAATAGAGTTCCTGTAGTTTTATATTTGTTACGACAATATTGAGTATGATGTAATTTTTGAATAGATGTTCTTCCATTGCTCTATTTATTCCTTTTTTAATTTTAGAAAAATATCATTATTTATTGTTTTTATATGTGGTGTTCCGGCTTAGGAACCCCTCTCACTAGACGTCATCAGCTCCATAGAGCTTGGACATGCTTCATGATGAGGACATGACATATTTATATATAATCATGGATTGTAAGGTGAACTCGTTTCTATAATTTTATAGTAATTTTTGGTGCAACTTACTTGGTTCCACATATGTATGTCTCTATTTGCTTGTAGATACAAATATATCTTAAAGGGTAAGTCAAGCAAAGTTATACTTCTAGTTCAACGGTCCGATAGTACCTCATTGAGAAGGCTATAACTCAACCACCCAGAATATGATTAATGTCAACGAGCACTTGATAAAAGCTTATTTGAAGCTTTCAAATAGATCTGGCACCTCCTCAATCTAATATCGTCAAGACCTCTAAATCATCAAGACACATTGTCACTGTTTCTACCAAGACTTACATTGTCGTTATAGGCTTTATGTCACTCTTAGGACCTTGGCCTAAGTTAGATCATGCCCTAAGAAGATGGAGAACACACCAAAAAAGCTCTTGGACATCCTCCTCCTTGGCCACCTCCTTAGATGGATAGCAAGGGCATCCAAGCCAAACTGAAGCGCCAATCCAGTTCAAGTTCAAGTCTACCCCGGCCTTTAGGACCAGCAAGCAGTAAACGGATATCCAGAACACATCCGGACTTCACTTTTGACGATGCACATATGGATGGAAATATAATTTATAATCTAACTAATGACTTTTGGAGGGTCCAAATTAAATTCCATTAGAATCAATGAAAATCGTCAAAACAAGTCAGCATCAAGAATTTGCTAGGACGCTACATCGCCATCATTTGGGCCGTTGGGCCATGTAACGCATCTGCCCCGATGTGAATGAGAGTGCTTGCACGTCCCATAGACAATATAATCGGAACCACCGCCTTCGTTAGGGTTTGAGATTTTGCTTTAGATTAATCTGCCTTAAATAGCCGTTGTTATCAGTTTGTGAAACCCCACGTTGAGATCTTAATTATATGTCTACAAATTTCCACTTTACGCAAATTGCTTTTTATCTTGTTCTTGCTTGTGTTCTTCGATTCACAGCAGGGATTAGCCTTTGTGGCGAGGTCAACTGGATTGTAACACGTTTGATAACCAGAGGAGACGTGGTGCTAAGATTCTAGGGTTGAGGTCTTTTATTTGTGATCTGAAGCCGGATCGGTGTGTAGAAGGTATCGAGTACTAGCTAGTCAATTTGCTATTTGAAGGTCATGGTTCTGAATGTTGAAAATGTTGACAAGGGCACTAGCACCTATGCCAGCATTATACTATCAGTTATATATAAAAAACTAAGCCAAACAACAATGCTCCATATCTTCTAGGCTAACTCAGAAATCTCATGACCTTTCGTGTTATCAGCAAAGGCTACCTTTTGTCATCAACTGTTACCGAAGGTCACTTCATTTACTTCTTTGACTAGTCCCTTAGCAAACTGCACTCTTCTAAATGGATCAGGAGTTGCTGCAATATTAGATTTCTCAAGAGCACACATGCATTCAGATAAAAATTCTCCTTCAGGCTTAGAGTGAACCATTCTGACTTTCATACTTACCCATATTACCTTCAACCATGGAGCTTAACGTCCCTCTCTTTGGGTCATGAGCAGTTGAAGGACAGAAATATCAAGTCAAGCACTATGTCTTAAGCTCTTTTGTTCAACCAAGTTCCTGGAGTTTTTATGGATTTTTAAAATAAAGCTTAGAGTTTCATTGTATGACACTCTCAAGTCTCTCAGGTATGTGGTATTTTTGGATTCTTCACCAAGGCAATGAAGCTGGTGCCTTTATCTCAACCTATATCTAAGGCTTATGTGGAGCTCAAAGGTGTGGAGATAGCATAGATAGGCATACTTGCACTGTATGTGTTGTGAAGTCAAACAAGGGATCCAAAGAGAAACGAGTCATACAATCAAATCAAGATGTGCATGTGTGTGGGATATGATATATGGTGGAAATGTGATGAACCTAATTCTACCATGCTCAAATGGATCTCTCTTTTAAAACACTGAAACCTTGCTAGGGATGTGAGCTATCTTTTTCTTTCTTTCTTTTTCTTTGGGGAGATGGGTATTGGATGTCTATCTTTCTTTCTTGGACACTTGTCCATTTTCTCAACTCTCTTTTTTATTTTTCTTTTGCATAGCTTATATCTCTCCTTTGGTAAAAAATATTTTGAGAGATGACAAGAAGATCTGGAGCATGTATTTTGGTGGATGAATATTTTAGGTGTCTACCCCTAGTGTAGGAGTAGAACATTTTTAGGTGGATGGAATGGTATGTTTTTGCGCCTACTCTAGGGTAGAGTAGTGCATATGAGGTGGAGTGTGCGGCTCTTGATTTAAAAGCATGACAAGTTTCTCACAAGGGTCATGAGGTTGACAACACTCCATGCAGTGACAAGCAAAGAATGTGTAGGGGCTTCCTAGCCTAGATATGCAATATGACTCTAGTGGGAGTTAAGCTTGTCATACAAGAAACTTCGTCATGTGTTTTTTAAAATTTTTCAAATTAAATCTCCGAATTTTAGTATCGCATTGGAACAAGATAAATAGCAGCTCTAATCGTTTCTAATCATGTCCAATCAACTACCTAGACTTAAGATCGAGAAATATGCTACCCACAGGTCTCAGATTCAGAGCAAATGTTCATGTCCAATCAGTTGTGTAATGAAACCTTAAGATAATTCTTGATTTGTAAGTTGGGTACTTAAGAGAAACTTAATAGAGCAACTATTCATCATTTCCATGTCAAAGGATTTTTCTCCAAGTTCTTTTTATTCAAACTGAAATTTTAAGCAAACCTATAGACACACTCTTTTTATTTAGGTTTTTTTGGTTTTTATTTAAGCAAACTAATGAGCAAACTAATGAACAAACTAATTAAACAAAACAAAGGCAAAGAAAACTTACCTCAAGATAACGGGGGTGCTCTCCCCCCAAGCTAGATGTTGCAGTAGTCGACGGTGTGGTGGCGGCGGCCTTGCACCCATGTCTTTGGAAGAGGTAATCCCGGTTCTGGCTGCTGCTGCTGATATGTGGTACCGGGTCGTGTAGGTGTAGCTGCCCAAGGATGGAGGTGTTACTCAGTGCGAGGAGGGTGGCATTTTGCTCCTCAAGAGTGTGGAGCATGCGGTCGCTCCTTTGCTAATGCATTTGTCGATCATGGTAACCCATCCCGACATCCGATGCGCGGCCTCGGCTGGTACCCTCCATAGGACACTTCCTGCGAATCAATCGATATTCTTCCTTGATAGTCACTGAAATTACCTGATGGCCATTCCGCTGTGTCTTCCCAATTGGTCTCCTTTTTCTGCGTTGGTTGGGTGTATCGACCCCAACTGTCTTGTGATAGTTGTCCTCTATGGGAAGATTCTGCTTCTCCAAAGTTGATGTAGCCGGTGTAGGCTGGTCCTTGTGGCATTGGGTCAGCACCATAGTAGTGTGTGGTCTGCACATTGGCAAAACATGCCGACGTGCTCCTCAGTGGTGCTGCGACTGTTACCTGCACATTGACAAGAAGAGAACGGGTGGTGTATAAATTGAGCTCCGGGTTAGGTAACCGGACCTGCCTGCCATTAATCTTCATTATTAACACATTTTCTCTCTTCACCAGGATCTGACCTTGGCGAAAGTAGTCGCACGATATACGACCTCGTCCTCCTCCAATGTATGAAACTAGCGAATTTTGCCACAAATCAAGATAGGCGGCAATCCGAGTCACCAAGGAGGTGCACTCGATATCAGCCCTAAATCTAAAAAAAACTTCTAACCACTGCCTCATCATCATCATCACTGGAGAAACCTTCCTTCTCTTCACTATGCATAAAGCAGCTTGAGCTCATCTATCCTCACCGTGCTAGTGTCCTCTTGTAGAAAGAGAGTAAAAGCCAACCATCTATGCATGAACCTTTATGTGGGTAATTGAACGCTGCTAGTCTTAGCATGAGTGGGTGTGTTTTGGTTGGTTATGTCTTTCCAAAACTGCTCTCTCACAAAGTCGGGATTGGCATCATCAACATCTACCGTGCACTTAGCATGGAATCCTAGAGCTAAGCTTAGCTTCTTCCAGGTTAAGGTTTTCTCCTTCCCAAAGAGTCGGAAGTTTACCCTGTTTTCGACAAAATTCAAGGTGCATAAAAATTCAGCAGTAAGTAGTTTGCACCCCAGCTCAGAAATGTCTGCAAATCCTATCCAACCCATGACGGAAAAGATGGTTTGAAATTCAGTGTCCATACCTGTGTCTCGAAGAAGCTCAGAATCATACACTGTGGTCAGGACAAACTTGCAGTCTTTAATGAGCTGGAATTTTTCCTTCTCTTCATCATTCTTCCACTTGAGGTCATGTTCTTCCATCAGACGGTATATCACCATCGAGGAAGATGATGGCTTGTTGCTGGCGGGTGGCGTCTCGTCAACCTGCATGTCAGAGCTCGCTCGAGAAGTAGAGCTCCGAGTTGAACGTGTGGACCGGGACTTAAGTCCGCTCTTGATCCCTCTCCACAAGCCACTCATCCTGCAAGCAAGTGAAAAACCAAGAGAAACACAACAAAGACTCTAGGAGTGGGGTTAAAAAATATGGCAATGTAAATAACCGCTCCAAGAGTATGTTACTCCTGCGGGAATGGACTCCTCCACAAGAGGGTTAGTACATAAAAATAAATATAGAAAAGTGTGGGATATTGCTACCTCCACATGAACAAGAAAACACAAGGAAGTAAATACAGAAAATAAATACACGTGGAAATAAGTAAATCGAGTTAGTAGCAAAAAGAAAAGTTAGAGGGAGTTAGTAGTCCTTGCGGGGAAGGTTTCCACCACAACAATTAGAGGGTCAGTCGTCCAGGGTTAGCGGTCCTTGTGGGGTGATTACCGCCACAACCAAATTTTAGCAGAGTTTCCCCTAGACTAGATGATCATCTCCTCTTAGTTTGGGCAGCATCTCCTCTACTTTTGCTTAACTCTTCCTCTAAACTCTAGCAGCACTTCCCTTTATTAATCACTAAGTAACTCCCTAGCACTTCTACTCTCCTTCTCTCTCACTTCTTCCTTCTCTCTCTCTCTTTCTCTTGATATGGTAAGCAAGAAATTTTGGAAAACAGAGGCGAGAGGCAGAAATCTGGACAGAGGGGAGTGAGTAGAGCTCACTGGGCACTTGCCCTTTTATAGGTGAGGAGGGGGGAGACCGGCCGGTCTGGTGTGGGACCGACCGGTCCCACACTGGGCCCACTTGGCCACTCCTTCCTCCTGGTGCTCCATATTCTCTTATACTGTGTATGTTTGCATCTTTCGGTGGAAAAGAGAGAGTGGAGGACAACAGGAGGTGAGTGGAGATAAGAATCGAAGTGATATGACAAGTGAGTCCTAGTGACTGTGGGTCCCGCTGGTTAATTATTTTTGTATTTTTAGAGTTAATAAAATACTAAATGATGAAGGAAAATATTTTTGGTATTTTTTTTAAAATGTAAGAAGTTAATGGATAAATACCGATTACCTTTCGGTGAGGGTCCGATATTTATAGTCCTCCAGACTGGACTTCTCCTGATGATTATGTCTTTATAGCGTCTGTCAGTCCCGGAGATGGAGACCTTAAATCTTCTTGCTCTTCATACCTCTCTGATTGAGAGCATTGCTCCGGTTGTGGCTTGAATGCAAACCTCTCTTTTTTACCATTGATATGAAACCGGATTTCAATAGCACCAACATCAATGTGAGCATTTGCAGTGCTCAGGAAGGGTCTTCCTAATATAAGTGGTGTCTTCACTGCCCCCTGCATGTCAAGCACAACAAAATCGACTGGAATAAAGAAATCCTTACCTTTACCAGAATATTCTCGGCGATTCCTTCAGGATGGCGGCGTGACTGGTCCGCTAGTTGAAGGCACATCGTCGTGGGTGTGAGTTTGGAGTAGCTGAGCTTGTCGAAGATCGTCTTTGGCATGACACTTACGTTGGCGCCAAGATCGCATAGTGCATGTTCAAATACTTGATCTCTAATTGAGCACTCAATAGTGGGACGTCCTGGATCTTCTTTCTTGATCAGTGATGTGTTCAGGATAGCCGCACTACACTCCTCTGTGAGCTTAATAACTTCGGTGGTGGGCAGTGGCCTTTTGCTGTTTAGAATGTCTCTGAGGTATCTTGCATATGTAGGCACTTGTAGGGCATCTAGTAGAGGCACATTCATATATAGGTGACGTATTACCTCCACGAATTTCCCAAACTGCTCATCCATCCTTTTCTTTCTCTGTCGACAAAATGGTAAGAAGTTGGCGTCATTATAATTGCGCTGGGGCTCTTGTTTTCGTGGTGGCACAACTTCTACTTCATCGTTATTCTTCTCCTCAGGTGCTGCTGGTGATGCCTGTACTCTTACTGCCCCTCTAGGATGTGTACCTTCAGGATATAGAGGATCACGAGTACTCTTGCCTCCTCTTGTAGTGATTGCATTGATTTGCCAGGGCTAGTGGCAATGGGCAAAGCAGCGGCCAACTTTGCTACTTGTGATTCAATCTTTCTATTATAGCTCAGTTGATCCTGATGGCAGAAGAAAAGCTTTCCATCTTAAGATTCATACTTTCTATGATCTTTTCATTAGAAGCAAGCCTTTGTGAAAGTCCTTCATTGATCTTTGGTTGTTGTCTAATCAAATTCCACAAGGATGGCTGTTTGACTTGCTCCATTCCTTGGGTGTTGCCAATGATGCTCGAGATCTTACGGCCGGGTCGGGGAATATGTGATTCCTAGATATCTTTCAGTTCTTGCTTGGGAATCTATAACATCCTGAATAGCCTGACGATCCTTCTTATAATTGTCTCGTTATTCAAGTCAGTTTAATAACACAATCATCTTGGCTAAAACTGCACTCAACTCTTCCATGTTAGCTTCTTCACTCATCTTGTAATGTGGAGCATCGTTTAACGACCAGCCTTGTTTAGAGGCTATCGTCTCCATGAGTAATTTGGCCTTCTTGATGGTGAGTGACAAGAATGTTCCTCCAAAGCAGCAAAGATCTAGTTGCTCTTGTGCTCTTTTAGATAGTCCATGATAAAATCCTTGCATGAGCAACCAATCCTCTATTCCACGATGGGGGGATAATCAAATATAATCTTGGAAGCGTTTTCATGCCTCCGAAATAGGTTCACCTTTCTACTGTTGGAAACTGGTAATCTTCTCTCTTAGGGCACTGGTCTTGCCTGTAGGAAAGAATATCTCTAGAAAGACCTTTAAACAATCTGCCCATGTCTTGATGTTTTCTTGATTTGCATAAAACCAAGATCGCTTTCCCGCTTAACCAGAACGGAACAAATGAAAGAAGTATGGTGTCTTGAGTAACGTTCTTGATGATGAGTGTGCTACCAATCTCGAGAAAATTTTGAAGATGAGCACTAGCATCTTCACTTGTCTTTTCACTGAACGGAGTAGTTTGCACCATGTTGATGAGACTTGGCTTGTGCTCAAACTCAAGATTGCTTTGGTTGGAAGTATTGGTCCAAAGGCGAATGTCCTTCGTGCTTGGAGCAGAGAACTCTCACAGAGTCTTGTCAGCCATGGCTCAGAAATTGGTGTGAAGTTGCCTCTTTATTGGTTTGATTGTAATTGATGAAAGATGATGATGAATCAAGACTAATCCTGCAATACCCTGTATATGATATAGTCAAAGACAAACAAGGGTAAGCCTGCTTAAGCAGAGGTACCTAGTCATGCTTCCATCTATAAGTATGTATTTGATCAATATCTCTTTATAGCTTAGCCTTTTCCCAAGAACGGCACCCAAAATGCTTGTTGACACCTCTTAACATCACCATGTAAAAACACTTTGGGTTGTCATCCCCAGTAGTGACATCGAGAGGTGTGGTATTAAATCATGCAACTATTTTTGAATATAAATATAAATATGTATCCGCAAGCGCCTTACGATGAAATACCATTGTAGCATTTTATTGGGAGTCAAACCAATTGTCGTATTTATTTAATCCCATGGGAAAGGACAGCTAGAGAATATTGATGTGTATACATACTTAGATAGAATCCTCATGATAAGGACATACTTATGCGGGGGTAAGCCAAATAGATATATATGATAAGTGTAGGGCAATGATAAATCACTTTCGTAGATACAAATAGAAACTCTCTAATGTAGCAAGACAAAAATAGGAGATTAGTTAGGAGATTGAATTCCTATGTAGTGTCGATTTACTAAGTCTTTACATCTACCCGAGTACATTACTTTCATATATAGTATTGATGACTCTAAAGTACCCACAAGGAACATCACTAGGGAGGTTTGTGAATATAGCACGCTCCTTCTTCGCAACCACGTTATGCTAGTCTTATAAACGAGGGGCGGAATACATAGGACTCAACAGAAATGTCACACCCACGATCTACCACCAAACCCGGCCTACAAGGTGCATTCGTAGGTAGAGCATATCTAAGCACCATGCTTATATAATATCTACCACTTAACCCACTCGAGTAATGAGCTAAGCGCTTTACGATCATATGAGATAGTTCATCATCAATCAATACTATATCAAGCAAAACACTAGAATAAACTAGGAACTTAATAAATTGAAACATAATATTTAATAACAAAGTCATAATAAGAGAGTGATACAAAGCTATACCAGCCTCCTGGATGGCGACTTGAGAATCCACGGCGTAGCTCAACTCTACTTTTGAACCTTGCTAGCTAATGCCTAACTAGAACTTGAAGTATTGGAGTTCTAATCTAATTCTCTGAGGATGGAACCCTTCGCTCTCTCCTCGAGAGGAAATAATGAATTAGGGTTTCTTGGGATCTCTCTCGGGAGGGTCCTGCCCTTCTTTTATAGCTCTAGGCGATGATCGTAAGCCATCGGATCAAACCAACATTGGCGGGGCCAGTGAGATCTCTCCTTAAAGGCGGTGGAGCAAATCGGGCGAAGCGGGCCGCAAGGGGCTCCTAGGCCGACCGACCGTCCAGCAGGGGGGGACCACTGGTCCCACCCGTCTCCGCTCGGCCTCCGCTTGATGCACTGCCTTCTAGTCTCTTTTAGATTGTTCCTGTGTTGCCGTGCCGTGCATTTGTACATTCCTTGCTCTAATATACTTTCGGGATTGCGTCTTCTCGATTATTCTTCTGCAGAAATAGTGAAACACCAAAAGTCATGGAATTCGGTTAGTGTAACCCCTATTCCTATGATGGTGATCTCCAATGTACCCACTTTGATGTTTAGTTGACCTATAGATTTGGTAATTAACAGCTGTCAACAGGGACTCGAAACAACGACTTGGTAAAAATTGGTCTCAAAATATTGGTTACATGATTTCCATGCCATCATGTGTATTTCCTCCCTTTTTGTCAACTTTATATATGTATTTGATATCTAAAAGGACATTATTTTTTGCCCTCCCCCGTCTATCTAATCGATTTTTCCGGTAAGTATGTGGAGAGGCCGATGTTTCTAGCTCCGACGAGGCCCTACCGCACCCGTGACAGCCTCCTTCTTTCCCTCACCACCCCAATTCTTATTGCCGCCGCCATGGCCATACTCCGCCGCTGCCACCGCAATGCCCCCCCCCCCGATCCGGCCTACCATCATCATCACTATCATTAAGGCCCCTAAACTACTCGACTAGCTATCCCTAACCATCTGACTTACCTGCTTCCCCGAGGCCCCTTTCCTCCCAAGCCCGCTGAAGTTGGAGATGAGGGCGGCATCAGCAAGCTAGGGTGGAGGCACAACATGATGATGGGCTTCTAGGCCATGGTGAGCCAATTCAGGACTGCTCGTCGGGGAAGAAAAGCAAAGGTGGTGAGAAAGGGAAACATCCGGGATCGACACGGTGCACTCTTACATCCAAATTGCTCATCGAAGATTGCCGAGTAACACGCTTCCCAAAATCACGTATTTTTTCGTCAAAGCTTTCACTTTCTTAGTTGTAGAAATATAGATGCGAGAACATACCCGAAGTTAACATAACATGATATCTAAAAATCTTTTGCTTATTTAAAGCTCTAATCAGGACTTTGCATATCGTAATCTCACATCATATTATTGCATCGGTATAATCCATAGTTTTAGCCCTGTTGCGATTCCGTATGTGTGAACTTGTAACAGTTAAGTTCCCAAAAGCAGACATCTTCATTTTAGGTTCTTACATCCTTGTAAGTACTTTTTACTCATATAATTATAATGCCTACCAAGAGAACAAAAACAACCATAACAATTTTAGTTACTGATTACAAATCGTCCCAAGTGGATTTCTCGCTTAGCCTCGGTGGCCTAATTTCAATCACCATCAACCTTCACAAATCTTTATACCTCTACAACAAATACAAAAGCAACTATCCACAGGTGGACCTAGGATTTGAATGTAGGGTATGTCTAACTAAAAAGTTATTATCTATTATGATATGATCCAATATAAAGAAAAGCAAAGAAAACATGTCCATCAAAGAACATAATCCTTTCGATCTCTATGTACATAATAATGACATGAAAATAGCTCAACGTCATTGATTATGCCTTCACCAATGTTTAGTCAAGGGGCTTAGCCACCAACTTTGATGCCATCAACTATGCCTTGACTAATGTTTAGCAAAGGGCTTCATCACCAACTTTGGTGTCATCTATGGTTCATTAACATTTTAGTGAGGGTTTTCACCAATGACTTCGGCGTCATTGAAAACTCCGCCATCGACTTTAACTTCAAAGACAATGGCTTCACCAATGTTTTAGCGAGGGAATTTGCCATCGTGAAAGGACCTAATTGGCCTAGA